>JAXLNO010004565.1:20000-128463 GCA_038087875.1 Malacoraja senta
TTCCATGTGTATTTACTTGCGTGAATGAACATTGAGATGAAAGAATATTTGAGTAAAAAAAAACAATTAATCTGCGCATGATTCTTCATGACATTAAATGTAGATGGACAAGCAATATAGATTCTTCACTTTTAATAGATGGTTATATAGTGGTATTTATTTTGACCACGGTTGATTTATTTTCATAATAATCACGGGACTCATTTCAAACTGGTGTGATCGGTCTCTCTCTGCAATTTAAATGTCCTGTTATGCTCGTTGAGCCAGTTATTTTAGTTTTGATTATAGCTTACTCTTAAGAATAAGTTTTGTAACTTACAAAATATTTAACCACAAAGCAACCAAGTATTTGAATTTATTTTCCATTACCCCCCCATCTTGAGATGAGATGACTCGGGTTACCTGTTCACAGTGCAGTTCAAGTAGTTCTGCTACAGTGTGAAAGTTGTGTTTCTAAGAAATCTTGTGTTATAGAAAATTGCATTAACATTTTTTGTATGTTCAAAAATGTGTGTTGGAAGCTAGAGAATTTCAGATGCAACAAGAAAGTTAGTTTTCCTGCAGGATTTTCAAAATTGAAGGTATTTTTTAATAGTTATAGGTTTATTTTGTTACTACCAGCTAAAAGTACTAAAGTCTGTATGTTATTTTTGTAATATGTTATCATTGCACATGTATCAATTAAAACAAATGATTGGTAATTTCCAATGGCCTGTTGCAATGAAGCTGGCACTCATTTCTTGAACAATGGTGTCTGAATACTATAGCGTGGTTAATGTAAACAGTTGTGTTTTTTCCAAAAAAACAGCTTTTTTCCTGCTTGCCTAGTTCCAAAGTAACTCTTAAGTGACTTTTTAGTTCCTGGTCTAAATCCTGTTATAACCAATTTGGTTTGCATTCCCTGATTCATCAATAGCACCATATCCAATTCACTCATAGCAGAACTAACTACTGGTGGAACTCTGGGTCAGGCAGCATCCATGGAGATAAATGGACAGATAGTGTTTTGTGTTGGAATCCTTTGTTCTGAAGAATGATCCTAACCCAACATGCCATCTGTCCATTTCCCTCCACAGATGCTGCCTCACCCGCTGAGTTCCACCAGCAGTCTTTTTCTTTCTCAGGGTTCCAGCATCTACACTTTCTTTTGCTTCCATTGTAGCAAATGACCTGTATGTGGAAGCCATTGGCAATCCCACCACTTGCTGTCCTCCTTTAATTGCTTCTGAACAGAGATTACATTGAAAAACCACCCACAATGGGGTGAGTCTGGAGCTAGAATGTATAGGAACAGTAACCTTCCTTTTCTGAAACCCATTAATGAACCAGTTCGGTATTTATAATTGATTACTGTTTCTAAGACTAGCTTTTAACAAATCTATATTTATTTAATTAGAAGTGCCAACGGCTTTTGTGTGAATTCAGACTCTTGTTTCTGGATCAATAGGCTGAAATGCTGGCTGCTGCTCTGGTAACCACAATGTTACTCTATCACTTTGCTTCTTGAGAGTGCACTTTAATGGCTTTTTGAACCAGAAAGTATTTCAACGACGTTTGACCTTGTTATGGCTTCGCACCCAGCTAATGGTAGCCGATTAGCATCTTATCCTCAAAAATGACAGTCCCTCTTGTGGTTCTGGGATATTATAGCCATAGTAGAAGCATGGTTGAGGGAAGGTATGTCCAGATACTTCAGGCATAATAGAACTACATTTTCCTTGATCTTTGTCCCCTTTGATCTCATTATCACCCCTTACCTGTACATATCTCTGTGTCTCCCTCGAGTCTCAGTCTGAAGAAGGGTCTCAACCCAAAATGTCACCCATTCCTTCTATCCAGAGATGCTGTCTGTCCTGCTGAGTTACTCCAGCATTTTGTGTCTACCTTCGGTAACATAGGAAAAGTCAATTGATTAGGGAAACCTCATGGCAGTGCTTGGGATATCCATGGATTGTCCAGTGAGACTAGATGATGGAACTTAGAAATAGGAAGGACATGGTCACATTGGTTTACGACAGGATTGAAGAGTTGCGGATTGAAAAGCCAGAGGGAGGAAAGTAGCGGGAAGGAAATCGAGGGGAGACGTAGGTGGGGCACAATGGAGGAAAGGGGGGGGGGGGGGAGAGGGGGGAGTGTTGCAGGATTCTGCCAAAGTGTTTATTTTATTGCTGTTTGTGGTACCTTGCTGTATACAAATTGTCACTTTTTAAAAACTTTTACTGGCTGAGAAATGTTTGGAACATACAGGGATTATAAAATGGGATACTTAAGCTGCTAAACTAATCTTTCAAAAGATCTCGCCTAATTTCCCACTGGAATTTTGCAATTTTGCTTAGTTTACTGGAAATATTATACTTACTATTTATTTGTTTTGATGGAGCAGAGGATTTTTGAAATGTAGAGTAGGTGATGTAGAAGTCAAGATAAAACCAACCTAATTACCATTTTAGTCAGAGGGTGGTGAACCTGTGGAATTCTTTGTCACAGAAGGCTGTGGGGGCCAAGTCAGTGGATATTTTAAAGGCAGAGATAGATAAATTCTTGATTAGTATGGGTGCCAGGGGATGCGGGGAGAAGGCAGGAAGATAGGGTTAGGAGGGAGAGATATATCAGCCATGTTTGAATGGCGGAGTAGACATGCTAGGCTGACTGGTCAAATTCTGCTCCTATCACATATGACCTCATGTTTGATTTGATTTGATTATACCTTTAATAATCCTTTGCAGGAAATTACAATGCCACGACAGCTTCAAGACAGACATAACACCACAAATAGCTTCCATACTTAACAAGTTAAAATACAAGTTAAAATACAAGTTAAAATACAATTAATTTAAAAAAAAAGTGCAGTTATTTATGCGCATTATATAACCTTATCCCAGCTGGTAAACAGGACTTCCTATGTCTCTCAGTTTTGCACATTGGTGCAATCAGTCTCTGACTGAAGGTGCTGCTCTTGATCACCTTCAGGGCATGGAGTGGGTGAGTGGGGTTGGTCCATGTTCCAGATACCATTGAGTAAAAAGGAGATTGCACTGTACCTATTTCTTAGATGGAAACATACCTGCTGTATATTTACATTTTACTTTCTTCCAGCAGTTACAATATTTTAATTTTCTCTTTGTTCCTGCATTTGCAAGATATCATAATTGTTGGAATTCCTTTGACACTATTTAAGCAAGCAGTGAAAGCAGTAGAGAGGTCCTTCCCAGCATGTCACTCTGTGCTTTAAAATCTCTTGTAGATGATGTAATGTTTGCCTTTAGTACTGGAGTTGCCAATTGGCCTTTTCGGGCTGTTGTTATGCACGTAATGGATTTCACTTGGAAGCCAGACACTTTATATATTTTTCTCTCAACTTGACAGCATGATTTCTGTTTTTAAATCTTGTTGAATTTGTAAAATAAATAATCTTGTCTCCAAATGCATCTGAAAATCACAAATCAATTTACAAACAATGTTGGTGGGGATAGAAGGGTGCCAAGCCTAAAGGGCTAATTGTTGGAGGCTGTAACTCTCTGGTTCAATCTGAGGAAGAAGGAATAATATCCGAAATAAGGCCCCAGGGTGGAGATAATGTCTTTTGTTACCTGTGTCTTTCCTGTGTTTAGCTGTGAGTTGGAAAGTGGAAAGTTGGAAAGTGGATATGGTTAAAGAAATATGTGACTTTTTGTATGGAAGTTTACACTGAAACACCTATAGATAAATAATCCACTATATTTTAGAGGTGTAGTCAAGTGACATTGGGCATAGAATCAAAATAAAACTTAATTATGAGTTGTGTTCTAAATGAGGTTACATGAATATGGATGCACAAGGCTACAAAAAGACTTAAACATCCGGAAGAGAATTTTAGGTTTGAGGCAAGGCTTTCATGTCCGGTAGGAGGTCACAAATAACTGATCTGTATAATGTGGGTGCATTTAATGTTTGCTCATAATTTATCAGACTGAAATAATCATAGAATAAATTCATGATTCCACTTGTACAACAATAACAGCAGGCAGAGATATTTGGGAAGCATGGTTCTCTCTCATTTTAGAGGCATGAGTTGATAACCTGTTATGTCACCATGATGTCAGTAGCTAGGTAAATTGTTGTATCATGTGTGTGGCATCTCCATTAAACCTTCTCCCTCTCACCTTATAGCCAAGACCTCTAGCGCTGGACATTTTCACCCTGGGAAAATTATTCTGACTGTCTGCTCTATCTATGCCTCTCAGAATTTTGTATACTTCAATCAGGTCTCCCGTCAACCTCTGACATCCCAGAGAAAGCAAGTCAATCCAACATCTCCCTGTGGCTGAAATCCTCTTTTTCAATACTCCATTGGTTTCCCCATTACAGTAGAGACTATGTCATGAGCACAGGTGGAATCGCATGTGAATCATAACTTCATTGAAGGTTCACACCCGGTGGTGGTTTGAGGTTAACCAGCTGGTTAACATCTCCTGCAGTTGCATGAGAAAGTGCCATGAGAAGACGAGTGGTTTGTGGAGATCAAGTTATATACTAAGGTTCCTTTATAGTATTGAAAGGGAAAGATGTTCATTAACGTGAACAGAAGTTTTCAAAGAAAGCTGGTGACTCCATTTAAATTGCTGATGTAAAGCTGAAAGAGGGTCGTGAACAACATTTTGGCTCCTCGGCGCAGTCAGAACAGGAACAGTGACGAGACCAGTAGTGCGACAGGAAAGCGGAGATGTTAGCATTTGATTTGCAGCGTTTTTCTGATTTCTATGTTAGAGTAGAGATGATAATGATGATAATAATGATGTGCTGAACAACAAAGGACAGATGGCACGGAACACTGCTCATGTTTGAACTCGATCCAGCTCATTATAGTCATATGACAAGCCTTTTTTAATTGCAGCTGTATAATTGCAGAATTATGTAGATTAAATAAGCTGTTTACCTTGGTATTGTGGGGGTCATATGAAAAACTCAGTAATGCACCAACCTTTCATGTCTGAGAATTAGGTTGAAATCCAATCGACAACAATGAAATAAATGTTCTATCTCTCCTGATTATAAGAATCCAAAGTTTAGGCAAACCAAAAGTAGTTCCCCAGTCGGACTAACCTGTCAAAATGACGCATTGATCAGTGAAAATTTATTTTTTTCCTCAGAACATGAAAAAGATGTCTGGAAATGTTAATGGGGGTTTATATATTGATCAAAATAAAGATAATTTTAGAATACAACTGCAACTAAGATTGTCTAGGGCCCGGATGAGACCAAACCTGGAGCATTATTTACAATTTTAGTCTCTTTATCATGAAATTATGTACGTGTTCAGGAGGGAATGGAGTGAACATTTTCCGGGTTAAGTTCCTAGGATGGCTTTGGGTAGGCTGGGTCTTCATTCTCTACCGTTTAAAACTCTTACAAAAAGACTTGAGTGTGGAGAGAATGCTTAACCTTGCTGAGAAATCTAGAACTAGACTCATAATTTTACAGCAGAGCAATAGGCTATTTGGCCCATCGCATCTATGCAGCCATCATGCCTATCAATACTCATCCCACTTGACTACATTAATTTCATATTGCTCTATGCCTTGCTCATTCAAGTAATTGTCCTGATACATCTTAATTGATGTTAATATTCCTGCCTTTGGCAGCTCATTCCAGACATATTCAAAAGATTCAAAGTTAATGAACAACTCTGCAAAGAGAGAGTTTTTGAGAATCATTAACATCACAGCTGTCATATCCAAATAGTGATAACTGAGCTAGTGCCCTGGACTGCAAGCTTCATTTTTCTAGCCATGAAAAATGGATTGATTAAAACAAAACATGTATGCTTCAAGGCAATGTTTGGTGCATAACTATTGCTAGAATTAAGTAATCACCTGAGTTTGGTCCTGTTACCCTATCTTGATTAGTAAGGGAGTCAGGGTTTATGGGGGAGAAGGCAGGCGAATTGGGTTGAGAGGGAAAGATAGCTAGATCAGCCATGATTGAATGGCGGAGTAGGCTTAATGGGTCGAATGGTCTAATTCTTTTTGTGTACTTATGAATTGCAGAACTGATCAAAGTGCAAGAAATTCTGTGCTTTTGTCATGGTATACATAGATGGGAATTGTGTTAATTGCCTTGTTAGTGGTGATCTATTGTTAATTACTGTGTTCTCATCTCGTCATCTAATTTACTTTTTATTTGATAGGTATAAGGCAAAGTAAGTCAACGGAGCATATAAATCTGAATTAACACATCACCTATTTTCTAGTCAAAACTATTAGTCCATGCCCTAGCATTAAACAGGGTTAACAAATGCTTTCAGTACTTAGCACATTTTCTTTGGCAGGTAAGAAAGTTTCTAATGTTCTGTTCTTAACCACGGCATGCATTGGGATATCATTGCATGAACTAAGTCTTATGATTATTCTTGGAACCTAGGCAGTGAGTATTAGTAGACACTTGCCTTTGGAAGCCATTATATGTACGTCTGTCATGTTAAAATGTACATGTGCACATGGGTCATAGAAGCAAGCAGTTTACTCTTGCTTGTGCATCCAACTGCTTCTGTCTCCACCAAGATCACTTAGCTCAGGACTGAGCAGATATTGTTGCTTCTTGGATTGTTGAAAGCAAATATTTTGCCCTAATCTGCATTGCAGCATTTCCACATTTGGACCATGTGGAGGAGGGAGAGTGGTGGGACATAGGATCCAAGGAAAATTTAAGAATTCATTCAGTGGCACGTTTTAAAGAGGAATAGTTGATGGACATTTTAGTTACAACACTGCAGTTCCTGAAGGCTTGGTACTCGCTCTTCGCTTTGCATGGTGTACATAAAAGATTAGGGTTTAATTGTAGGGACTGCAGTTAACACCTTTGCCAATATCACATAGCAGTATGATTGATGGTGAGGAAGAAAGTTTTAGGCTCTCGGAAGATTATCAATAAATTTGTTATATGGGCATAAAAGTGTCAGATTTTAATTAATTTGGAGGAGGTGACAGTCAACTTAAGGGAATACACAATGAATGGAAGGATTTTAAAGAAAAATGATAGATAAACAATGGGGTTTTGACATGCTTGTCTACAAATTTCCTCTTACCATGCCTCCAGGATATTACTTCTGATCCTTAGGCCCTAGTCCTAAGACTACCATGTTTACCTACTCTTCAATGCTTGTTTTCCCTCCCCACTAAAGGGCCTGCCCCACTTTCACGACCTAATTCACGACCTCTGCTGAGTTTGCCCTTGACTCGTACTCGCAGCATGGTCATCACGAAGTCGTAGGAGGTCGTAGGTAGGTCGTAGGTAGTAGGAGGTCGTAGGTAGCTCGTAGCAGGTCGTGATGCTAGTTGTAGGTACTCGTGGCATCAAGTAGGTCGGGGCGTTTTTTCAACATGATGAGTAAACAAGGTTGTGAATTAGGTCGTGAAAGTGGGACAGGCCCTTGAACTATCTAATCCCCAAATTGCCACCTGTTGACCCAGTCCTTTCTTTCTAGTCAGGCTGACTTATTGTCAAACAACTTCAGGTCAGTGCCATTTTGCAGGTGATCTGCCATATTTCTATGTTGTAAAGGGCTATACCTTTGCAGTATGTCATTGGCTCTGAAGCACTTCAGGATAACGAGGTCTGAAAAGTTCTCTATAAATGCATGCCCTTTTACTTTGATGTTTCTTTATATACTGTTTCATAGAAAGTTGCATCAAATGCTAAATGGAAATCCTGAGGTAGTAGATAAAATCAGCTTTGTAAAACTTGGAAAATAAGAATTACTGAAGAAATTGTAACTAATTTGAGCAATACAACATAGTTGCTTTTTTTTCTCATCGCCAAACATTATTTTTGAGTCAAGACAATTATTTCATTTTTTGTCTTGGGCTTCCTGTTTTCTTAGGCCTTTCCCCTCTGGCGGATGTTAAAATCCATTCAGCTGTGGTAAGAAGCTCCAATGACCCGCATATGCTGATTGTGCAGTGGGGTTAAATTAAAACTCCTTTTGCATTCAGGCTAAAGCAATCTTGAAGATTTGATGTAATTTTTAATTGAATGCTGCCTTGAAATTTTTCAAGAAAGTGAATGTTTAAATTGTGTGTCATTCTGCGATTAATCACGGTCATTATAGCACGATAACAAATTAGCTGAAATATGTTTGATGTAAAGTTATTGGGTTTTAACGATTATGTAAAAAATAATCAAGATAAAAGCATGTGAAATTGCTTCAGATTATTTATTGCAATGAAAAAAATTAGAAAGATGAACATCATTTTAAAATATTTGAATAATAAAATTAACTTTTAAAAAATATGCATTTCTGAAACCTTGGGATAATTATATCGTGAGCCAGTTCACTTTCCTTCCTATCCTTAAAATTAGTTTGTCGTGGAGAAATTCTCATCCCTCTTACCAGCTGCATGAGATGACTTTGGGAGTGCCTTAGCTTTGTTGCTGGTAAACGTGTGCAAAACTAGGTCACTGCATCTCCATATGTATGATCTAGATTTGCAAGGCAATAAGGAAAACCGGGGGCACTCTTGAGACACTTTATTACGGAGGTGAGGATATGTTTACTTTGAGGCATGACTTCATTAGGGATTCAAATGCACAATACACGTGTATGTTCATGTGGGCATCTGGTCCCACGGTTCTGAAAACGATTGGCATTCAAAACAAAATTAAAAATCATTAATTGGGAAAGTGTTGAAGAGCTATGAATCTATAAAAGATAACAATTTGACTTACATGAGAATTAAAGGAAATGAGCGCTGTTTTACTTTTGATTATTCTTTAATGTTATGTGATCTTTATTTCAACATATCGGACATGTATTAGAAGAGTATAGCTTGTGGGAAGGCAGACTTGTACTTTAGAATCAACAAGATAGGGTAGTTGACTTAAGGATTCATCATATTGTTTTGAAAAGGGGTAGGACAAGGAAGGTTACAAAAGAGTTATCACAAAAAAAGATTACAAGGGAGGTTATAAAAGCAGGAAAATGATAAGAAATAATTGATAATTAGACTGGAATCTCAATCTAGATTTGCCTATGTAAAGTTACTGTGCCAGTCACATTTTGTGGATTATAGTTTCTTTAATGAAAGTATCGTGCTTTGATGATACAGACAGGGAAGATCTTTTGAAGTCATCATATACAGGACTTGCTGTATACAGGGGTAATGTATAAAATAGGTAAATTTACCTGGTGATCAGCTGAGCCATGTAGATCCGAGTGCTGGTGGCAATATAATTGGACTAAACCCCTGAGATAATACAGAGGAACATCCCTTTCTACTGCTGCTTTCTGAACCGCCTTCTGTTCTGTCCTCTCATAATTTGTCCTTTTTGCAAGATGCACTGCAGCAACTTGACAAAGCTGCTTTTGGGAATAAGATCTTAAACTTTCACCCTCCACCACCTGAGAAGGACAGAGAAAAAGTTCCCGAAGATAGACACAAAAAGCTGGAATCGGGGACAGGCAGCATCTCTGGAAAGAAGGAATGGGTGACGTTTTGGATTGAGACCCTTCTTCAAAAAAAGTTCCCCTTTGTTTAATCCAGCAACTCAATATTTAAAATTCATCCTTCATAGTATTTGGGTCAAAATTGAGCAACTTGCTACTTGAAGAATTCCAGCCATGACTTTACTTTGCAGTTCATGAAGAAGATAATGAACAATAACTTTTCCACATATACCCAGAGACTGTGAACAACTTTGCATATGTATTGGTATATTTTATTATTTTTACATGTACTGAGGTAAAGTGAAATGCTATTGTTTACATGCTATCCAGTCAAATCATACAATATACGAGTAAAATTAAGTCATACATAAGTACAGCAGGTAGTGCAAAGAGAATGCAGAGCGTAGAATAGTGTTGCAGCATTGTGGCCTTACATTTACAGAGAAAAGGTCAAAGGTTTACAATGAGATAAATTGGAAGATTGGGACTACATCCTAGCTTATGGGACAACTATTCAGTAGTCTGATGACAGCAGGGCAGACAGAAGCTGTTCCAGAAGCTGATGGTACATGCTTTCAGGTTTTTGGGTCTTCTGCCCAACAGGAAAGAGGAGAAAAGGGGATGAACGGACTGTAAATGGCCTTGATTATATTGGCTGCTTTACTGAGGCAGCATAACATGTAGATGTAATCGAGGCTGGTCTCTGTGATGGAATGGACCAGATCCAACGCTTTCTGCAAATTCTTGCTGTCTTGGTCAAAGCCGTTGCCAAATCAAATTATGATGCAATCGATTCAGAGCAAGAATAAAAATTTGCATTTTTTAGATTATTCAGAAGATATTGGCAGACTTTGTCTACCCTGAAATTTTGTGATATGGTGACTAGAGTTGTACAGCAAAACCAGACATAAAATGCTGGAGTAACTGAGCAGGCCAGGTAACATCTTTGGAGAAAAGGAATAGGTGACGTTTCATGTCGGAACCCTTCTTCAGACCGCTTCTCTATCTTGCAGTCTGAAGAAGAGTTCTGACACCTATTCCTTTTTGTCAAAGATGCAGCCTGACCTGCTGAGTTACTCCAGCGTTTTGTGTCAATCCGCAGCATAAACCAGTATCTGCAGTTCGTTGCTGTGCAGTAAAGCTGTTCTGTATCTAAGAGGAGGTCATAAACAGTTAAGTTCTGAATGATAGGGAAATGCTGTTCTATTCCGTTAAATGCTAACCTCACCTTATCAAACTGTATGCTGTTACTCTACCCCAACGTTAGACCTGCCAGTAAAATAGCACTTTGCCTTATCTTGTGCCACCTTTTAAATTTGTTCCATGACCTCTACAGGAGGCTTGTCAATAGGAAAAAATGATCATAGATCAAAGGATATCTTTGTAAGAAGAAATTATGTTGATTTCAGCTGTGAAAAATTCCATTGATCTAAAAATGAATATTTTGGGGTGGAGGTTCAGATTTCTGCAATGGTTTTTATTTGTAGAAAATTCTTCCTCACTTCAGTATTGATTGGCCGAGCCCTAATTGTAGAATTAAATGCTTTTAATTTCTTCACCAGAGAAAATAGTGCCCAATAAATTCTTATAATTCTTCTTCTTTATGTGTCCATCTTGCTACAAATGTTGACCTCGTTGTCATCGTCCATCCTGAAAAGGACGCAAGCTTCCGGCGACAATCAGTGGAAGCCATCACTTGTCACAATAAATGATGGTGGTAGCAGAATTAGCTCGCGATACTTCCAGTTTCCAGCCCCGCGATGTGGACGCTTCTGCTATGGGGCCATTCTTATCATTAAAAATAACTTTCTACTAAATGCAAGGCAATAACTAAAATCAATAGTGTTAAATGCCTCCCTGCTGGAACATTGTAGCCATCACAGCTTATGAAGGAGATCAAAATACGAGAAAAGATGGGGAAGAGTTTACTCACGTGGTTTCATTGAAATTTAGCAAAGATATCTTGTTGAAATTCTGTAAGGTCCTGGTAAAACGGTCAAGATTATCTGCATTGTGTGTGAAAAGATGGGTCTTAGACCAAACACACTACACATTTCCTGTCTGAAAAAGGGTCTTGACCCAAAATATCATCTGACCATTCCCTCCATGGATGCTGTCTGACCTGCTGAATTCCTCCAGCATTTTGTTTTTTGCTCAAGATACTAGCTTTTGCAGTCTCTTGTGTCTACACTAATCATCTAGAAGGCACAGGTCCTCTCTCAACCTACCCCAGCCGGATCTTCCCCGACAATTTATATCTGCGCTGAGAGACAGGAAACATATTCCATATCTCATCACTGGATGTTCATTGACAGTTGCACAATGTTCATGTGTAAGAAGGAACTGCAGATGCTGGTAAAATCGAAGGTAGACACAAAATGCTGGAGAAACTCAGCGGGTGAGGCAGCACCTATGGAGAGAAGAAATGGGCGTCGCCAATTTCTTCTCTCCATAGATGCTGCCTCACCCACTGAGTTTCTCCAGCATTTTGTGTCAACCTGCACAATGTTCATGTCTGGGCACTTTTCCTGTGATCTGCTCTATATCCTTTATCTCCGTAGATGCTGCCTGACCCGCTGAGTTACTCCAACACTTTGTGTCTACCTTTAGAAATGTATTGCCTTTCTTCAGTCGACTCTGGACATAATTTTTGGAACTCCTCTACGGATACGATGAGAAGCAACTGAGCTGTCTATTTATATTTAAAAAACTAGCAGGTTATGGAATCTTACCAGAACTGTGCATTCTTTCACATCATTCTGACCAAGCTGAAATAATGCCAGATATTAAAACTGATGTTTTGCAGCTCCATGCACACTATCCATTAATTTGCAATGCCCCAGGATCAATGTGCACCACCCTAACAAGAAAGGCATGCTTCATATTGTCAAAGTCTTTCATGTTCGCTCTGCAAGCTGCAGTGTTCTTTTACAAATATAAATTCAGCAAAAACTATAAGCTTTTTCCCAGTGCCTTCATGTTTCCGAAAGTCAATAGAATGTGTAATTTTGGAACTCTCTGAAATCTTTAATGGGTTTCTTGGCATGTTTTGGTATAACGATATTGCTTCCGCAGGAGTTTTCATTTTATCTGGGTTATCTACATTTTCCCCCAAATTGGATCCATTACAAAGTCATCACATTCTGCACTGCATTTAATTCCTTGAGCAGAGGCTTCTCGGAATTAGATGGATATAATGTAAAAAAAACAATCTATGAATGAGCCAGCTTATTATTTTGTCAGGTGGTTACAAAACTAGGTCAGGCCTTGGTTGGTTCCTTTCTCTTACTTCTCCCTCTTTTATCTTGAAAGCCTCTAGAGTGATAGGAGCTACTAAATGTAATTAGAAAGTCAGGGTGTGGAGATTTACTTAGTGCATAATGTTTTACTTGTTGGCATTTACGTGGAACATGGAAAGAAATTGTGACAATTTCAGGAAATTGCCTAATTACTCATTAAAATGTATTCTTCCTGCTGTTAGTAATCGAATAATTTTGGGGGGGTGTTCTCAATATATCCCACCAAACTAGTTTCCTTGAGTTACATTGTCCTGACATCTGAAAAGGGGTTCCAACTCCAAACGTCGCCTATCCATGTTCTCCAGAGATGCTGGCTGACCTGCTGAGTTACTCCAGCATTTTGACTTTTTTTACCTACATCTTCTATAGTTAAGTGTGTAGCCATGTATTGCTTTCCTTTATTTTAAAGCCGTCACCAAGCTCCATTTGCATTAAACCACCCAGTGACTGGTTACTTCAATTATTCTCCCCACTTTAAGGAACTTTTCTGTGAGATGAATTGCTATCTGGCAATGATAATGATAATGGGAACATGCGTACTACTAATTTGTTTAGTTGAGATTTTCTGCTTGATTGTTTCAAAGGTATCCAAGATTTCACTTGGATTGCACGATCCAAGTGCAATCCCTAACCTGTTGAGTTAATTCATTTGCCAAGGCAATAACAACAGTTATCACAAGAGTAAAGAGAATTTTTAGGAAAGAATTCATGAGTGTTTCTAAACCAAATTGTATTCAAGCACTCTGAGTTGATATGTACGTATATTTGTTGAAGAATTGTTTGCCTGTAATGCATCTGTGGCAGAGTTCTCCTTCATCAACTACTGATTTGTATTATAGATAAGTCAGCCTGTTCACAAAGTGTGTTTTCAAAATGATAGCATAATCTGATGGGTCACTTTTAACCCTGGTTCATTTCAGGATAAAATATTCCATGATTTTAAAAAGAACTGCGGGCAAAAACAAAACTATATAAAAATAATTTTGCTGCTAATTGTGATTAGCAGGCATTTGTTTCCGGTTAAATTAAACAGCTTAAATTACATGAGTTTTTCTTGAAACAGCATTTAAAATTTTGTGATTAGTTTGCTTCTATGGATTGTTTTAACAGCATTATTAGTTACCTTTTCAATTCACACATTGTTGCAGGGCAGTTCATTGCTCCAATCCAAGAACACGATCAAAGAATCTATCTTTTCTGCTGCAGAAACTGGCGAGTCTTAGATGGAGATCAGAGAGGCGGGGTGAGTGGGAGAACCTTGAAGAGGAAACAGTAAGACAATAGGGCTCTTAAGACCTGCAGAAGCTACAACCACTGCAGTATTGTGGTATAAGCAGGTCCTGGCTAATAATTTCTAGACATATCTTGTTACTTGCAGGCTAATCATATATAATTTAAATGTATTATACATTCAAGCTGCTGAACAATTGTGATAGTAAATTCTTTGCATCATACTTGACCACATCCTCGTGGTCAGTAATAATGTGTGTGCTTCTTCTACGCTCAGTATTATTATAACTTTTGCTGCTATTTATGAAGAGATAATGAGAAAATCCAATTAGTTTGTTTTCTATACTCAATGCCGGCAAATGTTCAATTTTTGCTGATGAATATCAGTTGCATTCTGAAGATTGGAATGGGCCCGCATCTCTTCCTTCTGGAATCTGCCATTTTGAAGACACAGACAAGTGTTGCTTAGTTACTTAATTTATGGGCAAGAATGACCTTGCTCCAGTTTAAAAAAAAATTTAAACTCTGGTTACGTGGTTGGAAATCTTTCTTAAAATCTGTGCCGGCAAATGAGTACATTTGCTCACTTAGCCAAAATGTGGACTTGAAATTTTATACTACATAAGCCAGCATAAGTATTCTAATGTTAAAACTTTGATTGGACCAGTAACGCACTTGTATTTTCCTTTACAGACACATTATGCTCTCCCCCTCAACTCAGATTAATTTGCTGAAGATCAGTTCTTCACTGCCTATGATTCCACCTGGCATTCCCATATTCCATAGATGGATACAAAATGCTGGAGTAACTCAGCGTGATAGGCAACATCTCTGGATAAAAGGAATGGGTAGCGTTTCCACCCAATCTGAGAATAATTTTAATAGCAACCTGATCACAATTTCCAGCATCTCTATAATTTCCTATCCCCTATAACTAAAACATTGGTATAAGCATATTTTGGGTGAAAATTGCAGTATCATGCCAGTGGGAGAGGGGCTTGGAGGTGCCAACTGCAGAGGTCATCTATATTAATCAGACATAATCAGTTTTAAAAAGGGGGCAGATCTATTAAAGCTGGAGTGCTTGTATAACTATTTCAGTGTTTCGGTGTTTTGCATGGATATTTTACATTTTTATTTTATAATTTCTTTTCTTCTGAATAATTCCAGTCTTGCACGCAGAGTGTAACATTTTTTTGATCATGCCGTCTCCTGAATTTTAAAACAACCTTGTAATGCCCTTCATTAATGCAGCCCTTAGATTATTGCTTGCAGTGATTTTAATGGAAAAATTCCACATGTACATATGCTGGTCTTAGCATGGTTATACTGCATTCAGCAATTTTGTATGTCGTAAGCTATCACAGATACTACTGGCTAAGTTTCCCACTGACTTGAAACTGACTTGAACCAGGGGCCACAGTTTAAGAATAAGGGGTAAGCCATTTAGAACGGAGACGAGGAAACACTTTTCCTCACAGAGAGTGGTGAGTCTGTGGAATTCTCTGCCTCAGAGGGCGGTGGAGGCAGGTTCTCTGGATGCTTTCAAGAAAGAGAGCTAGATAGGGCTCTTAAAAATAGTGGAGTCAGGGGATATGGGGAGAAGGCAGGAACGGGGTACTGATTGGGGATGATCAGCCATGATCACATTGAATGGCGGTGCTGGTTCGAAGGGCCGAATGGCCTACTCCTGCACCTATTGTCTATTGTCTCTTTTGTTGCCCAGAAATGTCTGTATTCGCTATCCTAATGGTCTCACATTTTATAATGTGATAGAGCAACAAAATAAAATGTAAAAAAGGTAAAGAAAATCAATGTTATTTTTACCTAAAGGCTTTGAAAAAGAAAAGAGAATAGTTAGTTTTGAATGCATGTAAAATATAGCGACTCAGTTGGAATACGGTGTGTAATTTTAGACACAGCGCACAGGAAATAATTGAAAAAATCTAGTGCAGATTGACTGGGATATTACCATGGACAAGCAGTTCTTTTTATGAAGAAAAACTTTGAAAGCAAGGATTTGTTTCACCAAATTTGTGAAATTATGATCTGATGAGGCAAATGTTAATAATTGTGGATCTGCCATCTTGATAGATTGATAGATACTTTATTATCACAAGTGACATGTCACAGTGAAATTCTTTTTTTTGCATACCCAACACAAAATATGCAAAGAGTCGTCATGTATAGGGTGCGGACAAAATTACAAAGTAGTCCCCAATAGTCACGTTGTTTTCTTGGCGGACCCCACCAACTCTTTGTTCTCTCTAGTAGATGTATTGAGAAGACACCCGCTTTAAGATGAGCCAAAACTTTCCAGAATATTTATTGAGCACTTGATCCGTATAAATGAAATTTTAATTATTGAGGAGGTATGATTCTATTAACACCATTGTTCAATTTTTGAAAATAGAAAGAAAGCTGGCCTGGATCCTTTCCATAATGTACAACAATCCTTCCTCTTTCTTATGAAAAATCCACCATTACAATGTATCGTGACAGAAAAATGGCACCATCGCTGTTTCTTTTCCATTGCTAGAAACGGAAGGAAATTGATCAATTTCACAAGAGCAGCACGGTGGTAGAGTAGCTGCCTTACAGCGCCAGAGTCCCAGGATCAATCCTGACTATGGGTGCCGTCTGTACGGAGTTTGTACATTCTCCCTGTGACCGCGTGGGTTTTCCCTCCGGTTTTCTCACACATCCCAAAGACGTACAGGTTTGTAGGTTAATTGGCTTTTGTAAAATTATCCCGAGCATGTAGGACAGAACTAATGTATGGGTGATCAAAGATCAGCATGGACTTAGTGGGCCAAAGGGCCTGTTTCCATGCTGTATCTTAATTAAATCATGTCCAATCAATTTAATTTACCTCTAGTGGACTCCAATCAAGTTGTAGAAACATCTCAAGGGTAATCAATGGAAACAGGATGAACCTAAGCTCAATTTTGAGTGTCATAACAAAGGGTCTGAATACTTATGTAAATGTGATATTTCAGTTATTTCATTTTAGTTACTTTGCAAACATTTTTAAACACCTATTTTCACTTCTTCATTCTGGGGTATTGTGTGTAGATTGATGATAAAAATTAATGAATTTAATCCATTTTAAAATAAGGCTGTAACGTAACAAAATGTGGAAAAAGTGAAGGGGTCTGAATACTTTCTGAATGCACTGAATGTTCTGTTGCTTTTGTCCAAAGTACATAAAGTAGTGATCTGATTGTAGCCTGTAACATATTATTGCTGTTAAGAGAATGTTACTAAATATGCTTGATTTGTAATAAGCATATGATGTATAATTTATTTTATTTATAGAATTACAATTTATGAGAAGTAAATCTGTTTGTTTAATTTTAATGTTTATTGTTCTTACAAAAATGAGCAGATTTCTATTTTTTTCTGAATGGGATACACCTTTTAAAATATAGTCATTCTCCTTGGGGCCTCTCCTGAAATTACTAAAGGTTGTCCAAACTATTCAGTGTCAAATTATTTCAGTAACAAAAATTTCAACATGTGTAGAAAAGCAAGAAACCCCAATGAACATGCAAACAAAAATTAGGAGCTCTTATTAGAATGGGTGACGTTTAGGGCCAAGACCCTTCTTCAGTCTGGAGAACGGTCGTGACCCGAAACGTCACCCATTCCTCTCCAGAGATGCTGCCTGTCCAGCTGAGTTACTCCAGCATTTTGTGTCTATCTTCAAGGTACAACATTAAGTTTTAGTGTGAAACTGGAATACCATGCACGACCACATGAGTAATGATAGCCCGACCCGCGTTTCATTTCATAAGTTCAAGTCATAGGAGCAGAATTAGGCCATTTGACCCACTGAGTCTACTCTGCTATTCCCTCATGGCGAATCCATCTTTTCCTCTCATTCCTATTCTCCTGCCTTCTCCCCATACCCTTTCACTCCCTTACTAATCAAGAACCTTTCATTCTCCACTTTTGAAAATACCCATTTTGCCCTTGTGCATCTTTATCTCCACTCGTAATTCCATCGTTCTGGTTGGCAGACACTGTTCCCTCGTCTGTGAGACATAATATGTCATGATTCATTCCGGCAGTAAGTGGGTGGAACATGATGCAAACAAAATTGTTTCTCAAATTCTAATTTATTTCCTGGTCAAAGGCAAAACAATAAGCCTGTTTCCCCGAAAACCACACTGATAAAAGGAAGCTTTGACCTCTGCCTGGTAGACTGTTTGGAACAGTTTGCGATATCTAAGACTGGAGCTAAATATGGATTAACTTAAGCTCGGTTCTGTTAAATGTTTATATACTGTACATGATCTTTAACTTGGTAATTTGGACTGTGTAACCCCATGTAAACAATAAGCTTGGGGCAAGCTGTATTTTAATAGAATATTCGTTTTCATAAATTAAAATTAAACTTCTGATTTCATAGTCCGTTTGGTTATTTAAACAATCTGGTTATTTAAATCTCCAAACTCCAGTTCTTGGTCTATAATAAGAGACTTTGATGTGGCAAATATGATTTGCATTTCATTGTTCAGTGGTTTTGACACAGTTGCAATTTCTCTTTTTTTGAGAAATAGGAGGCTATTTATTCATGAGTCTCTCCCAGCCATAACAATCTTACAATCCCATTCCTCCACTTATTTCCCTTTTATTTCCTTGCTTATTTAACCCTTTCTCTCTACTGTGCCCATCAACTCCGCGCTAATTCTCCTACTACCCACCTTGGGATAATTTGCAGTAACCAGTTAATCAGCAATTAAAGACCAGTTTACTTTGCAAAGTTAAGTAAAATTAATGCTTTTAGAAGCAGGATTGGGATCCCTCCAAATTCATGTTATTTTGGGATAAGGAAAAATATACTTTTATCCTGTCTGTTGGCTTGGATATAAGAAACGAGGAAAGTGGAGGAGAGGGAGTAGGTAATCTAGACACTCAAGTTTGTCCTGCCGTTTAATATGATCATGACCGATCTCCCCTTCTTCCATGCCAGTCCCATGATTTAGACCACGTTTGTGATCATTTGTAAATCCAGTGCTCTGAAATCACTGGTTTAAAAATTCCAGCAATAACAATCTATATTTGGCCCAATCTACTTGGCCAATAAACTTACTTACTTATTTCATCAGTCACTATGTTACTCATCTTTGTGTCAAGGTTCTAATTTAGCGTGATCAACTTTAACTTCAATGTGCATTCTACAATATGCTGGTAGAGCTGTTGCCTCGCAGCGCCACAGACCCGAGTTCGATCCTGACCTCTGGTTCTGTCTGTGTGGAATTTGCACATTCTCTGGGACCACAGGGGTTTCCTCCCAGTGCTCCGGTTTCCTCCAACATTCCAAAGATGTTTGGGTTTGTAGGTTAATTGGCTTCTGTAAATTGCTCCTAATGTGGGGAGTGGATAAGAGTGGGATAATATTGAACTAGCGTTAATGCATGATCAATGATCGGTATGGACACGTTGGGCCGAAGGGCCTGTTCACATGCTTTATCTCTAAACTAATCTAAACAAAACAATTTGTATGTCTAACCAAAATGAGCGCTCTGAGGTCCACTGTGGCAAACAATTCCAGGAGTACACAACACTCATCTGGGTTTCCCTCAAAATCTTGGACAGAATGTAACATTCTCACCTGCTCTTTTGGGGTACCTGGGCTTCTCAAACTAAGAGTAATATTAGACAAAGTAAGAGTAATATTAGACAAATAACCAGGCTCAGCTGCTTGACAGGAGCAATGCGAGGCCAAACGAAAGATATGGAAGAACACCCAGCAAGATATCCCGTCAAACTCTCAGCCACAGTAGACTTTGTGAATTCCACACACAATCTTAAGCCATTTTTGATCCCAGAGAACAGGAATGGGAGGAAGTAATCATTAACCACAGGGACGAACTAAGAAAAATAGACAAGTTTGTTAATCAGCAACATGTGATTTTGAATAGCTTTAAATCTTTATTAGTTGTAGCAGTTGTGGGCAATAAGGTTCCCAGCAGAATTAAAAACATTTGTAACATTCTCCGACTGCATTTTATCTTTGTACCACCCACTCCCCTGACATCAGTCTGAAGAAAGGTCTTGACCCGAAAACGTCACCCATTCCACCTCTCCAGAGATGCTGCCTGTTCCTCTGAATTACTCCAGCATTTTGTGTCTATCTTCGATTGTTTTTTTAACTTGTCTTTTGAAATATGAGCCAAAAGAACAAATTAGAGGTCAGGATGTCATCCTTCCCCTTGTGAGCTTGGCAGTGTGTCTGAATGAATGAATGATAGTTTATTGAATTATACTTTATTATCACATGCTACATGTCACAGCGAATATTCTTTGTTTTGCATACCATGAGCAAATTGTGCAAACAGTCGCCACGTGGAGGGTGCTGACAACGTTACAAAGTGTACAGTGTAATCCCAATGGTCCCTAAGTTATAGGAGCAGAATTATGCCATTCGGCCCATCAAATTTACTCTGCAATTCAGTCATGGCTGAACGATCTTTCCCTCTCAATCCCATTATCCTGCCTTCTCCCCATAACGCCTGACACCTGTGCTAATCAAGACACCATTACTAATCAAGAACCAACAAGTAAGAAACCTAACCGAGCTATACTGAAACTATGTGCATCTTTAGATGTTTGAAGATAAGATTCTATATTAACAAAAACGGTGCCCTCCATAATGTTTGGGACAAAGACCCATCATTTATTTATTTGCCTCTATACTCCACAATTTGAGATTTGTAATAGAAAAAAAAAAATCACATGTGGTTAAAGTGCACATTGTCAGATTTTATTAAAAGGCATTTTTATACATTTTGGTTTCACCATGTAGAAATTACAGCTGTGTTTATACATAGTCCCCCCATTTCAGGGCACCATAATGTTTGGGACACATGGCTTCACAGGCGTTTGTAATTGCTCAGGTATGTTTAATTGCCTCCTTAATGCAGGTATCCAATGTTCATGTTTTGAAATGTGGACAATAAAACAGCAGTGAAATACAGATGTCAAATTCAGGACTTCAGTGTTTTCATTACTATGTGAATGTATTAACATCCCAAAGTTGCTGAGAGTTATGGATGGGAGCACCAAAGCTCCCCGTAAGATTCAGGCCAATGTTCCTGTGGGGCTTTGTACCAAACTTTGTTTTACTGAGCTCCTGTTAAACATTACCAGGTTTGACCACATTAATGATGCCTTTCTAAATGGATGTTGTAATGATTAATCCCATCAGCATTGAGCAAATGCATTAACTTGCAAATCAAATAAGGAAAAGTCAATTAGTATATGCATTTAGTAAGGGGTATGAAACTGAGGTTGATTTATCCAGAAGACATTCCAGAATTGCTGAAGAATCCATCATCATTTTTCTTGAACATTGTGATTGGCTCTTAAATACCCTTTTGAGTAGACTAACATGCCATTCAGATCAAGGGAAATTAGCATTGGGCAATAAAGAATGCTCTTGCTAACAACGCCCAGATCCTGAAACCTGCATTTAAACAAACATTGGTGTATGAGATCATTTGTTATTGATGGTGGAGGTTTAGTGGTCAGCTCTGGCTGTCAACCATCCTGCCCAGCACCAATACTTTGCTGTATTAATTTATTCATTGAATAACTATGGCAGTTCATCAATGTCATCAAAGCAAAGGGAGTGAGACCCTTTTAGTGTAACCATAGGGACTGATATTAATATATAGAGCTATTTTGGTAAATCAGGAAAGTGGTTTCCCAGCAGTTAAAATTCTCGATATATAATTAGCTGCTTTAATGGAAGTTATTTATTAATTTGAGATCTCTAGTGTTGCTTCTCACTCAGCGCGAGTACATAATAGTGCTGTACCATTACTAGTCTAATATACAAAGTGAAGAGTGATTTTCTTCTTCCAATATTTTTCAAAGATCAGTCCTTTAAGAGTATGAGCTCTGTGCCCCAATAGCTTTTATCCAAGTTCTGCATTTAACTGTGTTGCTATGAGAAAGCACTAACCACGAGTCCGGTGTGGGCAAGTTGGGCTGAAAGGCCTGTTTCTACACTGTATCACTCTATGACCAGTCAGTCAGTTTAGTTTATTGTCACATGTACTGAGGTGCAGTTGCATGCTAACCAGTCAGGAGAAAGACAACACATGATTACAATCGAGCCTTTTACAGTGTACAGATACGGGAATAAGATATGTTACTGTAGGAATAAAGATTTGAAGAGCGTGGAGCGATTGTAATATGTGTTTGTAGATCTGCTTCTGTGGCTAGCATGCAAATAGTCACCTGGGTTGGGCACCATCTTGGAATGCTCCCTGTTCCAAAAGAGAGGAAGACTAGTGTTGTTTCACCTGTCTACACCTAGTCACTGTTCTCTGAGCAATGGTCACATGAGACTAAGAAACAGTGGAGAAAAATACATGTGATGAACTCAATTAGGAGTGAATAAAAACATTTTTTTTCAGTGTCCAGGAAAACAGAGTCCTAGAATCATAGGGCTGTGCAGCATTGAAACAAGCCCTTTTCAGGCTAACCTTTTCATACCAGACAGATTAGCATTGGCCTGCATTTGGCCCATATGCCTCGAAATTCTTCCTATACATAAGTCTTTGGAAATACAATCTGTAACATCATCAGACAAGTCAAGTAAGCTAGATTAAACATTTCACAATGATCTGCAGGCACAAAATGCTGCAACTGTTGAAATCTTGAGCAAAACAGGGACTGCTTTAGGAATTTAGTTGGTAAGAAGTCTCAGTAAGGAGAAATGGATGGACAACGTTTCAGGGCCTTCTGAAGAAGGGTTCCGACCTGAACTGTCTATGTCTGTCCAATTCCCTCTGCTGATGTTCTTGACCTGCTGAGTTCCTCCAAAGGTCTGTTTTTATTTCCGCAAAGATCTAGCTGTGTAAATACAGACTTATTACAACACTGCCAATGATTAATAAAACAAGTCGCAAATAATCTGCGCATTCCTTGTTGAATAGTGTTCCACACCCTGTACCTCAGTTCATGTTGACTCCACCTTTTACAACAATAACCTGCAGATTATTCAGCCTCTGTGGAATGCATCTTCGCTCAGGAATGAAACAACACGCGTGGAATTGTTAACTTTGTCATCCTTTCCATCTTTGCTAAAAGTAGAGATAGATTTTGTAGTTAAGGAAGGCAAATGGAGTTGAGGTGCAGATCACATTTGACCTAACTGAACAAAATGATCTCAAGAATCTGAACAGTCTACTTTTATTCCAGTAGCACCAGTTACAGTTGAATAGCATGGACTCAATTAACACTTCAACCATTCCAAATAACTTTATTACTGGAGACAAAAAAGCCATAAATGCTGGAAGAAATCGATGAGTCGAGCAGCATCTTGAGAAGATTACGGAGAGTCAATTTGTCAAGGAGGACTCTCTCTAACTTCTACAGGTGCACAGTAGAGAGCATGCTGACCGGTTGCATCGTGGCTTGGTTCGGCAACTTGAGCGCCCTGGAGAGGAAAAGACTACAAAAAGTAGTAAACACTGCCCAGTCCATCATCGTCTCTGACCTCCCTTCCATCGAGGGGATCTATCACAGTCGCTGCCTCAAAAAGGCTGGCAGTATCATCAAGGACCCACACCATCCTGGCCACACACTCATCTCCCTACTACCTTCAGGTAGAAGGTACAGGAGCCTGAAGACTGCAACGACCAGGTTCAGGAATAGCTACTTCCCACAGCCATCAGGCTATTAAACCTTGCTCGGACAAAACCCTGAACTTTATTAGCCAATTAACTGTTGCACTTTATCAGTATAATGATTCATGTGTGTATATATTTATAGAATGCCTTGTAGCCAATGCCTACTATGTTCTGTTGTGCTGAAGCAAAGCAAGAATTTCATTGTCCTATCAGGGACACATGACAATAAACTCACTTGACTTGACTTGAGCATCTCCGGAAAGAGATAACAGTTTCAGGTGAGAGATCCTGGTTTCTCTTTCCACAGATGCTGCTTGTTGAGTTTTTCCAGTATTTCCACTTTTTGGTCTTGGAT
The DNA here is from genome assembly GCA_038087875.1 of Malacoraja senta. Lineage (NCBI taxonomy): Eukaryota > Metazoa > Chordata > Chondrichthyes > Rajiformes > Rajidae > Malacoraja > Malacoraja senta. The sequence continues at coordinate 43,956 of JAXLNO010004565.1, forward strand.
TCCAGCATCTCCAATAAAAATTCCTCCAGTTTTGTGGGAGAGGCAGGATTGTGTTCATTTTCACAGGTGAATGTCATAGCCAAGTAATTTTTGCCTCAATGTTTAAGGGTTTCCAGCAGAAACCTTTGGGTTTAAACGGAAGACAAACACAAAAAGATGGAATAACTCAGCATGTCAGGCAGCAACTCTGGAGAAAAGAAACAGGTGCATTTTGGGTCGAGACCCTTCTTCGAAAGGACTGCTTTGTTTTGCTGAGTACAGGGGAGAGGCTGATCAATGAGTTCATACAGGATAGAGATGAAACCCAGGAATTTATGATGTTTATTATACTCGGTGTGGAAACTAATGCGACAGTTTTTCAGTGTCGCCCACCTCTATAATTTCTCCCTATAGCATTTCTTGCTATTGTTCTATATTATCATTTTGTTCTGGTTTCTGTTCAGCAGCCTGTTTGAAAGAAGCATTGACTGTTTTTAACTTAAAATCTTTGCCCAAAGGAAATATCTGGGTAGATAGGATCGAATCATAATTGCTAATTTACATAATTATTGTACCTGTTTAGTCAACAGGAATTTATTGTGGCATAATGCTAGAATGGATTAATTATATCCGATATACCCTTGTTATAATGGAACGTGTGTGTGGGGGGGGGGGTAATGGTGTCCATTGTTGCCGATTGTCCGCGATAACCGAGTAAGGGATTTGCTCCATCTACCTAGCGGTCACTACGTAAATCAATGAGTTGTTTTCAAATATAAAGTTCCTTTTAACTGATAAAAATGTAGTTTGGTTACTGAAGCTAAAAATACTAAAGGCTGCTCGTTACATTGTTTAATAGAGTGTCATTAAACAAGTATTTAAGAGTATCATTGCACGTGTGGATTGAAGCAATTGTTTGTCAATTTCCATTGCCTCCTCTGTGTAAAGGGCCTGTCCCACTTGGGCAACTAAGTCTGAAGAGGGTTTCGGCCCGAAACGTTGCCTATTTCCTTCGCTCCATAGATGCTGCTGCACCCGCTGAGTTTCTCCAGCACTTTTGTCTACCGCCCACTTAGGCAACTGCCAGCGACTAGTTTTAATTGAATACCCCTGGGCGACAAGCTATGACAGCACCTACGACAACCTACGACAGCAAAAATTGTCACAGAATAATTTACAACATGTTGAAAATTTTGCGGCAGTCGCCTGTAGTCGCCCAAAAAATCACCTAAGTGGGACAGGCCCTTAACAAGCAGCCTGTGATCTTAAAGAAACCGTGGTGTCTGTTTACTGTGGAGACGCACTGCCCACTATAACCAATATCTGTATTGAGGTCTGTAATAACAAGGATAGACTGTATTCAACAACAAAAACATCAATGATGTTAAATTCTGAAGTTTAAAAATATGTCCAGCATTGGTATCATTTTCTGTTCACTCCAAATTCGAAAACATTTAAAAATGGCTGCCACTTTCTACCCTTCTTTTCCCAGCATATGGTCCAGCTTTTCTCTTCTTTGACTACATCTTCATTTCACTAGGAATAGGAATACTTTATTGTCACATGTGACTAGGCAGTGATATTCTTTGCTTGTATACACAATGTAGAAGTAGTCACTGTGAGCACATTGACTCCCCCGAAAGGCACCTTAAATACCTTTCCGTTGCTGAGTCCTGCAAGGGCTTCACTCTGTTCTTTCTTTGAACTTTTTGGATAATGCAGCTACCTGTATCAGTGGCTCACTTCTTCTTCTTGCGTATGATGTGCACAGCCTAAAGTTGGAGGTCAACTTGTTCTATTTGACCTTTTGTTTGCGCACATCGGGTCGAAACGGTGGACCACGTGAAGGTTGCAATCTCCCACCCCAGTGGTTCACTGATTGTCCTCCACCATATGTGATAGAGACCTCGACTGTGTGTTTAATTTCTGCATTTGCCCTTCTGTTCCCTCTCAAAATCAGACATCCTCTCTTTCCATTCCAGTACATGCTCTAAATGCACATAATCTCTTTCCGGCTTTCAGCATTTCTGAATGTTCCCAATGTGTTACCATACCTTCCCTTGGTGAGAGTAACAACTCCTCCTTTTATTTCCTCCCTCTTTTGCAAGTATCATTACTGAACTACAAGCGTGTTAACGTAAACTGCTTGAAGTGCATGGGGTTTGATGATTTTTGTCCCCACGGCCTCCAGTAAGACAGGACAACTGGATTAGTTCCCAGAACATTTTAAGCTCTTGGCTCCTTCTATGGTCATTGTGCCATGCCAAATGTATCGACAGCCATTACTGATTTGTTTTTTATGTTTGCAAACAAATCTAAATTTTCCATTTTAAGTCCATGCTCACCTATAAATGCAAGCTTTATGTGTAAAGGTTCCTATTTTATTAATGAGTACTTTAACAATCATTTGAAGTGAATGACTGTTGCAGTCACATGAATTTCTAAGAAGAAATGATTTTTGTGGGCTTGACGGGGAGCCGCTAATCAGACTCGTTGTAGTCGGATGATTCAGTATCATCAACACATGCTGTGCTCGGAATGACTGTTTATAAATTTCATAATTTCGACAGGCTAAGAAATGTGATTGCTAATGTAAGAGGTGGCAATGCTGCGTTAGATTTCTGTCTTGTGCAGCACTAAGCTAATGAGAGCGGAAGCTTGCTGGTTTAGTTTTCAGTCAAAACTGCCACCTGGGACTAGATGTACCAATAATTCATACGATCTGGAAATTAAACCTGATGCTTTCCAGCTCTTTTCACACAGAGCAGCATTAGACAGCTAATTCTCATCTTTTATTTAAAAACGCTATTTTCACCTTATCAAATGCTGTGTTGTTAAGCCTGGCAATGTCACAAAAGAAATACTTGATCTGGTTATTCCTACCAAGCATTGTGGTTGGTTTTATGCAGGGTTCAAAAGGGAGCTGACAAAACCAATTTGAAAATCTTCACTGAATCGATTTCTGATGGGAAATGCACCAAAATAGCATTTCTTTATTGGGCCTCATTTTTATTACAGATTTGGTTAAAAATCTTTTAATTGTCGAGCATACTGTTTGTAATCGATTCTCTTCCTTTGACATGTCATTCTTTGCAGTGCTGAGTTTTGCTTTGAGGTACAAAATTATTCCAGTTTTGTAAGGAAATAGTTTGGATTTGAAGTCACCATGTTACAGATTGCAGAAGGCCCCCAAAGATAGAAGTCACCACTTATGTAGACAAACAATCAGCCCTCATTTATCACTAATTGAGCAACCAGTTAAGAATATTTCTGTTGCTACTGATGAAATAATGTTATGCATTAACTGACCTTTATTCAAAGGGGAAACAAGGAACTGCAGGTGGTCGTTTACAAAAGTGCACAAAGTGCTGGAGTAACTCAACAGGTCAGGCAGCATCTCCGGGGAACATGGATAGGTGACGTTTTGGGTTAGCAATGATTTTATGGTCAATGCAAAAAATGTGCTTAGCGAGATACTGTAGTAAATGTCCCTGCTTCACTTCATCCATGGAATATTTGATGTCCATCTAAGAGGGAAGATGGGGCCATGGTTGCATTTGGACCTTAGAGATGACTGTTGACTTTTAAATACCATTAGTTTAGTATTTATCACCCTGCATTAGTGCATGTTTCTGGATTGTTGATATAGAGTGTATTGATAATCCCCTTTATTCAGAGGTCAGCCTCAATCTCCATGCTAGTATCCAACATTTATTACTGCTTAAACCTTCGCTACTTCTAAAGATTTATTCATTATTTTTCCAATTCTTTCTTTGCAGCATCTCACAAACTTTATCTGTTCCACACTAAATCCTGCTCTTTCATTATATGTTCTGCATCCTGGCTACAAAGCCCCTGTCCCACGATGCTAGTTTATCCAAGAGCTCTCCCAAGTTTAAAAAAAAAATCAAACTCGTGGTAAGTACGTAGAATGTACGTAGCGGGTACTTCGGAACTCGTGGATGGCTCGTAGTGGCTCATGATGAAAACGGCATGTACTCGAGAAACGTGTGAAGTTTTTTCAACACTGTGAAAAATGTCCAAGAGTAAAAAAATACTCGTGATGAAGTACCACGAGTTTGATTTTTTTAAACTCAGGAGAGCTCTTGGGTAACCTTGCATCGTGGGACAGGGGCTTTACACTGAATTCCAGCTGTCATTGTATTTCCCCAGGGAAAATTATTATTCTCCTTTTGTCTTCAGAATTATTTAATGTCACCTGTTACTATATATTTTTTGCAAAAGTAGATTCCCCTCCTACGAAGGGATCTATTAAGTCATGATTAATAAAACCACTAACATTTATCCAATACATTGCTCAACCTTATAATGCCTTGAAGCAATTCAACAGTGAAGCACCCATAAAGTAATGTAAGAAATGTACAGACATTTTCTGTGGCAGAGAAACAAATGGCAATTAGCGGGTATCTTTGGGAAATCTACTGGCGATAACACAGAAAAATCCCTTCCAAAGCAAAATCTGTAAAAGAGCTGAAAATACTCAAAAGGTCAGGCTGCATCTATAGAGAGAAAATCTTAAAAAATGGTTCAATGGTACCCTCGTTAACTTAGGGACAATGAAATTCCTTTTTTGTCTACAGTTCAGTAAAAACCTCACCATACAGAAGCACAAAATCATACATAAATACAAGAATAGCAACAGTAGATGACACTGAGACGGCACACGTGACTTGGCACGTTTCCAGTGCCATTTAGTATGATTCAACCTCAAACGTTGTTAAAAATGCAGAGTGTTACCACCAGTATTAGTGGTTGAAGCAAGTAGTTGTCAACTTTCTGGATGGATGAAGATTGGACAGGTGGATGTGAGAATAGGACTACTTGCACTGTGTGCAAACAAATCAAAGTGCTCCAGTTGCACTGAATGTTTTCCTGAATTTTAACTAGTTGATTTCTGTTAAATTTTGTATTGAATTGGTGGGGTGGAGGGGGGTTGTGTTTGTTGAGGTGATAGGTTGGGAGAAATTATTCAGAAAGCAATTTGTTTATTAATTTAAAGCTTATATTTTCCTTGCTCCCAAATTCACATTTGGAAGTTCAACAGCCTTGATGAAATTGATGATTGTTCTCATGATCTGGAATTTGCTAGTCATAAGGTCTGAAGTGATAGGAGAAGAATTAGGCCATTCGGCCCATCAAGTCTACTCCGCCATTCAATCATGGCTGATCTATCTATCCCTAACTCCGTTCTCCTGCCTTCTCCCCGTAACCCCTGACACCCGTACTAATCAAGAATCTATCTATCTCTGCCTTAAAAATATCCATTGACTTGACCTCCACAGTCTTCTGTGACAAGGAATTCCACAGATTCATCACCCTCTGTCTAAAGAATTTCCTCCTCATCTTCTTAAAGGAAACTCTTTTAATTCTGAGGCTCTGACCTCTCGTCCTAGACTCTCCCACTAGTGGAAACATCCTCTCCACATCCACTCTATCCAAGCCTTTCACTATTCTGTAAGTTTCAATGAGGTACCCCCTCATCCTTCTACATTCCAGCAGTACAGGCCCAGTGCTGTCAAACGCTGATCATATGTTAACCCAATCATTCCGGGGATCATTCTTGTGCTCCTTTGGTTAATATCACTGGCACAAGCATACCATCGAAGCACGATCTGGAAGCTGAGTCATTAATGAGCGCTGGATGAATTTTCAGCCTGAGCTTCTACTGGACCCACCCTTTGAGGTGTGCATGTTTGCTAAGCAAAGCTTTAGTCTTTAGGGCTCGTTCCATGTTCTGGGAGGAATTATGCATTTAAATGTTCCACCCATATGAATGTGACCGAACAGGAGTGGCGACACTTTGTATTTGCATTCCAGTCCTCATAATACTGTGAGAGGTAGACATAGCATTCTAAAAAGCAATACCCAGATGTGCTAAAGTTCTGATAGAAGAGAATGGGAGCAAAGGTAGACATTTGGTGGAATGCAATTCTTTAATAATTTATAGCTCAATGTTGTCCAGTAGAAATTGCTGACCAGCCATAGGTGTTGCTGTGGCAACACCATTTTTGCCAGCATTTGCTTTAGCTGTACTCTGCGATAAGAATACACTTAAGAATTTACTTAATATCTCCTGCCATTTATTAAACAGAAAGGTTACCAACTTTTTCTTTTCGAAAAATTAAATACACATTTTCTTAATCTTGCCATTTTTGCTTTCACACAAATAAATGGATTAAAGATGAATGCAAATAATATATTATCACGTGGTGGTTGCTTATTCATTTTTTAAATTACTAGTGAGAAACATGATCAGTCACATGGATTCTTATTCAAATGTTTGGCCAGCATTGAAAGTGGTATCTGTACCACACTTTGACATACCTTCTTATATTAATTCATTTGGAATTTGTTAGTGGCACCTACATTGTTCCAGAAGTTGATGCCAGTGATTACAAAATACATTTCTCCTTTTATGCTGGGCTAAAATGTCATTAAATGAAGACCCAGTGGCAAATTCCTAACACTTCCGTCAAGTCCAGTACCACCATTAAGTTTCAAAAATACAGGTGAAATTGGTCAAAATATTACAATCCATGGAAGGAAGTGCTAAACAGTGACCAGTGTGTTTCCCGATTGAACCCAACTATACTTAACTCCAGTGGAAATTGAAAAAAGGGAAACTGAGCATAAAAACAGAAAATGCTAGAAACACTTAACAGGTCAAACTGCATTTGTGGGGGGGATTGAAGATGTCTAATGAAGGGTCCAACAAGAAATGTTTCTTTGTCCCCCTGCTGCACAGCAAATAGTGAAGAAAGGCACATTCTCATGACCATCAGATAAACAGCAACTGCTATGTTTGCCATGGTTGAGAGAGAGGTCCATGATTTACACATAATCAAGTATTTATCACTGAGATGTGAGCTAATAGTAAGATTCTGTACCAGGCAGCCAGGGTGCCGGCTAAGACCACCATAAGCAAAGCATGGTAGGATGTGGATCAGATGCTCTTTTGCGCTCGCTGCCTCTCTCGTATTCTCTTTTGGTTTCTTTTCCCTGAGACTATTCAGCAAGGTGCCATGCAGAAAATGTTATTCTCAATAGATGCCTGTCTGATGCTGCAAGACGGAATTGGTAGATGGGGAGAGCAGTCTGTTTTAGTAATTGGAATGATTTCACCTAGAAGTGATTGTTAATAAGATTTACTCTGGATGCTGTTGATCTTGGTTCACATATCGCTGCAAAACGTACAAATCGATCAAACATCTGGGCCTGGACATTTTAATTTTGTGTGCTGGTACTATAAAATGTCACTAATTGCTAGTTACCACAAAAGTTATGACTTTGCCGTGCAGATTATTTTAGACCTCATTATTCCTTTGCTAAAAAACGACATCTTTCTTTCAATCAATTGTGCTTTGGTTTCTCTCCTCATTTCTGACCTGATTTTACTCTTCACTTTTCATCACTGTCAATGCATCATGCTCCAGTCTGAAGAAGGGTCTCGACCCGAAACATCACCCATTCCTTCTCTCCAGAGATGCTGCCTGTCCTGCTGAGTTACTCCAGCATTTTATAATAATAATAATAATAGATTTTATTTATATAGCGCTTTTCAGGACTCAAAGTCGCTTTACAATTGAGAGTCAGGAATAAACAAAACAAAATAGAGCAGTAAGACGGAGGGGAGGGGAACATGGGACTAAGGGTATGCAGAGGTGAAGAGATGGGTCTTGAGGCGGGACTGGAAGATGGTGAGGGACTCAGAATTTCGGACCGGTTGTGGGAGGGAATTCCAGAGCCTGGGAGCTGCCCTGGAGAAGGCTCTGCCTCCAAAAGTGCAGAGGTTTGATTTCGGAGTGGAGAGGAGACCAGCTGATGTGGATCTGAGGGACTGTGAGGGTTGGTAGGGGGAGAGGAGGTCAATGAGATAAGGGGGGGCCAGGTTGTTGAGGGCTTTGTAGGTGAGGACCAGGATTTTGTAGATGATCCGGTGGGAAATGGGAAGCCAGTGAAGTTCTTTGAGAACTGGGGTGATGTGGTGCCAGGATTTGGTGTGGGTAATGAGTCGAGCGGCTGCATTTTGGACCTGTTGGAGTCGTTTGATGCTGCTGGAATTGATTCCGAAAAGAAGAGAGTTACAGTAGTCCAGTCGGGAGGAGATGAAGGCATGGATGAGTCTTTCAGCAGCGGGGGGTGTGAGAGACGATCTGATTTTTTTTTTTTTTCCTACCATGCTGACAAATAGGCTTGGGCAGCAGCCTGTACGCACGAACAGAGAGCCTTGTGCAGCATTCTGGAAGCAAAACATCCATTCTGCATCATTATTTATTGCTGGCAACGTTTTTTTGTAAAACAAAAATCTCCAAGGGAGTCTAAGAGGGGTGGGGTGAGAGGAGGGAGATTCTTTTGCATTGATTTTTATAATATGAGCCTAGGCCCAAGACTTTGGTAATAATTGGGAAGGAATGATTATATGACGAGTAAAAATACTCATATTGGTATGATTCAACTTGGAGTTACCTAACCCACAAGAGCATCTGACTCGCTTCAATCTATGGAGCTGCATGGGAAAGATTTTGGGTCTACATCTGCTAATTCCGGTGAACAGGAATACTAGATTTCCTTCTTAGTTCATCTAAAATGTTATTGAATCAGCTATCTAATGACCTAGTTCAATGGAAAGATGTACCTTTTTTTCCTCGAGACCCTCATCCATCACAAGGTTGAAAGCCATCTGATTTTAGTCTTCACTCTGTACCACAGTTGTTTTTATCAACTCAAAGTTTATGCCACATGTTGAGATTCACCTTCACTACTATTTTCACCCACGCCAAGATGGTCGTATAGTGGGATTGATTGTAGTTCTGGCTATCATACTCTAAAATACTCAGACCTGATGTCAGAAGTTTATTTGCAGTAGAGTTGTTCATATTAATGTATTGAGAGGCTTGTATGTTACCCTTTAAAGCTTGTGGCCAGTTCAAACTCCAAAGTTTGTATGTCCATGGTAATGCATTGGTTGTGATTTGTAAAAATTGTCATAGTGAACAAAAGAGGGAACAAGAGTAAATAAATTGTATTTGCAAGTGTTTTGGTAAAAAATGTAAGAATCTTTTATTAAGGAAGAACATAACAGTAATTGTTAGTTGTTTGAACACATAACCAGCAAGGTAGAGAAAGGTAAACCTTTATCAGATGTGGGGATCAATGCCCCACTCCTTCCTACCTGGTGTCTGAGGACCAGCCAGTGTACAGAAAGTACTGGTGGACAAGAATCTTTCAAAATCAACTAGCACCAACTGCAATTTAGTGAGCTTGATTAAAGACCTGATATATGCTCAAAGGGTATAAGATCATTTGAATTATTATTCCTGCTGTGTCTTCATTCCTTGATGTTTATCCTTAAATTGTGAGTATTTTAACTGGAAAGTGCAAAGGTTACTCGGGGTGGATGGGGAGGAAGGACATTCAACTTCCTGACTTTGGAAAATAGGAAATGTTTGCCTTTGAAGAAGGTGTGAAAGGGTAACTTTTTATATATAAAATAACTTGTTTTGTATGATTTTTTTTTTTTTTTGCGAATGACTTGGACAAAATATGCTTCCTTTGAGTGGTCCTCGGAAGTGGTTTCAATTGTAAGCCTGGCCTTACGTGCAAAGATTGTATACCACTAATGCAGATAAATTGAAGTGGAAGATTTATCTGCTTTTCTCAGACTACTGAGAAAGCTGCCTGCAGTGCTGTGGACAAAGTGTTCTTTGAAAAGTAAGATAGATTAGTTATTGTATGATTCATGCAAGACATCGGCCTTTGGTTCATCATTGACGTCTTCTTTCACAGATTTAAGAACTACGTGCTGGTTTTACAGTAATAACTTGGATTGAGTATTATGCATGGAAGAAAATTCCATTTACTAAACTCTGCTGTTTTATAAGCACACATTGTGTAAAACAGGATTAAAACTAACTGCTTAAGTTTATCAAATGCTAATCTTTTAAATCCTCCATTATTAATCCTCCATATATGAGCTCAGTCCTGTGCCTCCTTAAAATACATCTTAACTAAATCTATTGAAAACTGAATGCGAGAGGAATTATAATATTAAATCAGACTGTGCTTGCTGTAATTTGGTGCCTGATAATTAAGAACACATGCTATCACAGTTTGTTGCAGTAACATTTGGGAACTGGATGTTATAGGCATTAAACTGGAACTAAATACAAATCGGCAATGTTTGGTTTGCTCTCTAAATTGAGGCATCACTACTGATATAGTTCAATTAAAGTCCAAAATGAGCAGTTATAATATTGCCATGCTTTAACTTTCGCTCTCAAAATTTGATCCCGTTGAAGGTCCCAGCTGCAACAATGAAATCTTATTTTTTCACGTGGGCAAACTGGCCAACGTAGGTTTTCTTAACTTTGTCTTCCAGGCCATCAGAATGAATGTTTATTAGATTTGCTTTGTTGTTGGCATGGCTTGTGTGAGCTTGTGTGTTGGGTATCAGATCAGCAAGAAAAAAAAAAAAAAACGCACACGCACACACACACACACACACACACACACACACACACACACACACACACACACACACACGTTGGCTGTCTGAAACTTGCAGCTAATTTATGTTTAAAACAGTGGTGGGAACATTGTAATCCTGCCATCCACTACACAAAGGTTGTCTTGATCCAGTATTTTCAATAAAAACGACAATGCGATTGTTAATGTTTATCATTGTAAAAAAAAGAAATTTCTATGGAATGCAAGTGAACAGTTTAAAAACATAAACATCTGGAAATTGCTGCCAGTGATCCTGTAAAACTGCTGTTGCAGTCTTCAAGGTGACAACTGGTTACTTGATGCATATGCCACCTTTTTAAGAAATAAAAATGTAAGCTACGAGAATCCTCACCAGTTATGAAGAAACTGAGGTTTCAGTTTAGTGATCTTCTGTGAGAACGCAAGCTCATTCACCTGCAACATTAACTCTATTTCTCTCTTTATGGATTCTGCCTAACCTGTCAAGTAATTCACGCTTATGTCAACTTTTAATAACAAATCTCATTATAATGCCTTGTTGAATGAGCGGCAACTGAATTGCTGATTGCCAATGAATCTTAAGTATTGCTGAACACCATCTCTGACCCTGAGAAAATGTTCTGTATAGGAGAATCCTAGGGGATGTAAGGTGTGGTCTAACTTTGTGGTACCTTGTCAAAGGCCTTGCTAATGACCATGTAGATGGGCTACTGCACAGGCCTCGGCAATCTCTTGGTCACCACTTCAACAAAATTCATATTTCCCACACATGCTGACTATCCCTCATCAACCCCTGCCTTTCCGAATGCATGTAGATCCTTTATATCGGAATCACTTCCAATAATTTGCCCAACCTTGATGTAAGGCTGACAGCTCTGAGTTCCCAGACTTTTCCTTGCAGCCTTTCTCAAAATAGAGGTTCAACATTAACCACCTTCCAGACTTGTGAGATCTCACCACTAGCTATCAATAACACAAATATCTCTGCCAGGGGATCTTCAATTTCTTTCCTAGTTTTCCACAATGTCCGAGGATGCATATGATTAGGCCCTGGGTACTTATCTACCTTTAATGTGTTTTAAGACCTCCAGCACTTCCCCTCATCTAATATGGACTCTTCAACATGTCAATAATAACTTTTCTAAGTTCCCTCCCATACGCGTTTTTCTCCACAGTAAATACAGATGAGAAATATTCATTTGACATCTCGCCCATGTCCTATGCCTTCACACATAAAATACCTCATTGATCTTTACAGGACTTATGTTCTCCATAGTTACTCTTTTACCCTTAGAATCTCTTTGGATTCTCCCTTAACTACCAATGCTATTGCATGTACATTTGGCTTACTGCTTCCCCTCTTAAGTGTACACTTACACCCCCTATACTCAAGGGATTCACTCGATCCCAGCTGCCTATATCTGACATGTGCCTACATTTTCTTGACCAGGGCTTCAATGTCTCTGAACTCTCACTATCTCATGTTTAAAGGCCTCCCATTTGCCAGACGCCCCTTTTTCTGCAAACAGCATCCCGCAGTCAATCTTTAATACCATCAAAATTTACCCGGGCCCCAAGATCCTCAAAGCTGCACCACAACCTATGCACTCCCTGCCCTTCCTCATGCAAACCTGCCAGAGCAGCTTGTTAACCATCAAGACACGGGTCCACGACGGAGCTAATTTTCATTCAGGCAACACAGCAAGTGTGGGAAGAGTCAGAGAAGGTGCCCATGAACGGAGTTCATACAGTAATTTAACCAGATTGTATCTGCAGTATTCCCAGCTGTACTCAGATTATTAGTTGGAACATTTACACTTCACATCACTACGGGTCCTCTCTTCACTTTATTAACTTTAACTTAATCTCTGCCATTAACGGCACAATTATGAACGCAGCAGTCAGCAGTCAGCAGTCAGGGGTCCACCCCACACATTTGGTGAAATGGTTTGGTGAAATATTGCATTGGGGAACGGGATCCAACGGGTCCGCACTTGGTCTAGTTTCTAATATAAATAATGGTGGTAGCAATCTGAATAGATTCTACTGTGTCCTTTGTTCAGGTATTAAATCAAAAGCAAATTAATTTTAAATGTGGGTGTTTTGTAGCAAGTAATCATTTTGTAGGTACATTTTGGGACCACATTTTGATAATACGTCACCTTCCGCTTTGTGCGATTGTTTGGTGTTAATTCTACTTGCCACGTTAGGTTGGTTGATGTTGCAGCCTGTAAAATTGATGTTGGCACTGAACAGACAAATCTACTGCTATTTGCATTAATTCATAAACATTTCATAAGCTTCAAAGAATTTTCAATACCCCAGCTGTCAAATGGCGTTCAGTCCATTAGTAACACATTAGTTTCAGCTTGTGGGCTGTTGTTATGGAGACAGGTTCTCTGCATTTGTCAACATTGATTAATCAAAGCTTAATGTATTTTTGAAAGTAAAGTAAGATCTCCAACACCTTGCCTGAAACACCAAGAAACGACAATTGTTTTGGTAGCCGGCATAACCTTAAAGTTTCCTACTGCTCAGGCTTTATAGAACAGGGTAAATTTTACTGACAACAAGTAAAAACTGTTCTTTTTGCCTGATGAGCTTCTCTGGGTATTCCCTAAGGAAAAGATAGCTCTTATCAGTGCATTAAATAGCTTTGTTTTCAGAAGCATAGTAGATGATCACTGTGATCAGTTAATAAATGCACAGATTGCACATCAGTTGATGATGATAAATCATGGGACATGAATCTTTATCTTACCATCTAATAGGGCCAAATAATTTTGAAGTGCCACACGTGATGTGGGACGAATATGTCCATGTGTCTGCTTTCTTTGCTTTAAACTTCCAACTTTGACTCTAAATATGAAGCATATTGCAGATAGTGTTCTCTGAAGGTGTTGGCTTCTGTATATGTTCTGTCAGGGGTGGTCTTGGGTGTAAGTTGTCTTTGGTTAACTGGTTAACTTAATCTGTCGTGTATAAGGTCAATGCTTGCGTACTCTGTTAAGAATAGATGTTTAGGTCAATTGAGGCTAATTATTTTTAAAATCTAGATGTTCCATGCACAATGCAATGAATATACTTTGTTTCTGACAGTCACAGTAACTCATTGCCAAAAGAGATTTATAATTAATTCGAAGATAGACAAAAAAGCTGGAGTAACTCAGCGGGTCAGGCAGCATCCCTGGAGAAAAGGAATGGGTGACGTTTTGGGTCGAGACCCTTCTTCAGACCCTTCATTAATTTCATTGGTTAAGCTGAGGGCAAGCCTAGGGTATTTGGATATTTTGACAAATTATACCATCGCACCAATCAAGATTTTTTTATTTGTATATTTATCTGATAGACTGATCTTTCTGTTTTTAAATACCCAAGATGAGGAGTATATTACCAGAGTGAGGTTTTTAAACATCTTGATGATTAATTTTATAAATGTCAAGAATTTTACAATGTAATTGAGGTTTTGAAAGCTCATTTATCGGTTTAGTTTATTGCCACGTGTACTGAGGTACAGTGAAAAGCGTTTATTGCGGGCTAACCAGTCAGCGGAAAGACAATACATGATCACATTCGAGCCATTTACAATGTACAGAAATAACGTTTAGTGCAAGTTAAAGTCAGCTTCTCAGCTCGCCCTCGGGCTCCTCTACCTTTTTCCTTTCTTCTCCACACCCTACATCAGTGTGAAGAAGGGTTTCGGACCGAAACGTTGCCTATTTCCTTCGCTCCATAGATGCTGCTGCACCCGCTGAGTTTCTCCAGCACTTTTGTCTACCTTCGAAAGTCCGATCAAAGATAGTCTGAGGGTCACCAATGAGATGGACAGTAGTTCAGGACTGGTCTAAAACCCCCAATGGAAAAGGCAGAAGCAAAACACTGCAAATGCTGGAAACTTAATATAAAAACAGAAAATGCTGGAAATATTCAGCAGGTCAGAAAACATCTGTGAAGACAGACACAAAATGCTGGAGTAACTCAGCGGGACAGGCAGCATCTCTGGAGAGAAGGAATGGGTGACATTTTGGGTCGAGACCCTTCTTCAGACTGTGAAGATAAGCAGCTTACAACAATCCAATGGTATAAATGTTGAATTCTCCAACTCTAGGTAACTTCTAACTACCCCCCCCCCCCCACGGCCCCCTTTCTTTCTCCTCCAGTCCCCCTCTTTTTGTCCCCCACCCCCGTCCATTCCCTCCCCTGTGTCACACCTGCACTCCCACCCAGTCCTCCCCAATGGCTAGTTTCAAAGGGCTTGATCAGTGGCTGTTACATTGTTTAATAGAGCACCTCTGCACAAATATCAATAGAAACAATTGATTCTCGCAAGTGGTGGCAGTGAAATTGCCAGCCCGTGTCCATAAGAGAAAGCGGGAACTGATTACTGTGTAAACTGTTACATAGAAACAGGTTTATTTTTCAAAACAGGTTCTCGTTTGAATTTATAATATTTATGGGAACTTGTTCATACGGGGTTACAATAAGTCGGGCGATTGTAAACTGGGGATTGTAAACTGGGGATAGGCTGTCAACAGATGACCCACAATATTCCTGAAATGCATTGCAGTTCCACCTGTATTTAAACAAAATATCAAGCAATTAATCTCTGTCGCTTGTGTAAATGTCTTTGCACAACATCTTTATAACTATTGATGGATTGATGCTTGAAACATTGTGAACTAAACATAAAATAGACTTGGGGGAATTCCATACTGCATGTTTTGATCGTGATCAAAAGTGCTTGTTTTTTTGGCCTGTTGGTCAACTTTGATAGGCGTGCAGCTGAGTGCAATGGACATCGCAGTGTAATGAACAGATTGCGATGTGATGGTTAGTGTAATGTATTGAACGGCAGATTCTTCAAGCAGTCCAAGTCCACTTTCAGAAATGAGGAACCCCTGTTTGAGGATCTGAGTTTTTGTTTAAGACATTGAACCAAATGTCTTAAAAACAAAAGAGATTAATGCAAACTGCACCTTGGGGAAGCTACTGAAGCTTCAGCAGGTGATCTTTTGCCCTGTTCATCCCATATAGGAACACTATATTGGCATGACATATTGAGCATTTAGCACGTAAATAATTCCTGTTGGTTTAGCTTTAAATCTTGCACACAAATGAAGACTCCTGGACATGGTATGTAGCATTGAGAAGATGTTCTTTTTTAACAAGCACCCGTAAGAACAAGGACATGGCAGACCAATTGAATAACTACTTTGGTTCTGTCTTCACTAAGGAAGACATAAATAATCTGCCGGAAATAGCAGGGGACCGCGGGTCAAATGAGATAGAGGAACTGAGTGAAATCCAGGTTAGCCGGGAAGTGGTGTTAGGTAAATTGAATGGATTAAAGGCCGATAAATCCCCAGGGTCAGATAGGCTGCATCCCAGAGTACTTAAGGAAGTAGCCCCAGAAATAGTGGATGCATTAGTGATAATTTTTCAAAACTCCTTAGATTCTGGAGTAGTTCCTGAGGATTGGAGGGTAGCTAATGTAACCCCCCCTTTTTAAAAAGGGAGGGAGAGAGAAAATGGGGAATTACAGAACAGTTAGTCTAACATCGGTAGTGGGGAAACTGCTAGAGTCAGTTATTAAAGATGGGATAGCAGCACATTTGGAAAGTGGTGAAATCATTGGACAAAGTCAGCATGGATTTACGAAAGGTAAATCATGTCTGACGAATCTTATAGAATTTTTCGAGGATGTAACTAGTAGAGTGGATAAGGGAGAACCAGTGGATGTGTTATATCTAGACTTTCAGAAGGCTTTCGACAAGGTCCCACATAAGAGATTAGTATACAAACTTAAAGCACACAGTATTGGGGGTTCAGTATTGATGTGGATAGAGAACTGGCTGGCAAACAGGAAGCAAAGAGTAGGAGTAAACGGGTCCTTTTCAGAATGGCAGGCAGTGACTGGTGGGGTACCGCAAGGCTGGGGCCCCAGCTAGTTACAATATATATTAGTGATTTGGACGAGGGAATTGAATGCAACATCTCCATGTTTGCGGATGACATGAAGCTGGGGGGCAGTGTTAGCTGTGAGGAGGATGCTAGGAGGCTGCAAGGTGACTTGGATAGGCTGGGTGAGTGGGCAAATGCATGGCAGATGCTGTATAATGTGGATAAATGTGAGGTTATCCACTCTGGTGGCAAAAACAGGAAAGTAGACTATTATCTAAATGGTGGCCGATTAGGAAAAGGGGAGATGCAACGAGACCTGGGTGTCATGGTACACCAGTCATTGAAAGTAGGCATGCAGGTGCAGCAGGCAGTGAAGAAAGCGAATGGTATGTTGGCCTTCATAGCAAAAGGATTTGAGTATAGGAGCAGGGAGGTTCTACTGCAGTTGTACAGGGTCTTGGTGAGACCACACCTGGAGTATTGCGTACAGTTTTGGTCTCCAAATCTGAGGAAAGACATTCTTGCCATAGAGGGAGTACAGAGAAGGTTCGCCAGATTGATTCCTGGGATGTCAGGACTTTCATATGAAGAAAGACTGGATAGACTCGGCTTGTACTCGCTAGAATTTAGAAGATTGAGGGGGGATCTTATAGAAACTTACAAAATTCTTAAGGGGTTGGACAGGCTAGATGCAGGAAGATTGTTCCCGATGTTGGGGAAGTCCAGGACAAGGGGGCACAGTTTAAGGATTAAGGGGAAATCCTTTAGGACCGAGATGAGAAAAACATTTTTCACACAGAGAGTGGTGAATCTGTGGAATTCTCTGCCACAGAGGGTAGTTGAGGCCAGTTCATTGGCTATATTTAAGAGGGAGTTAGATGTGGCCCTTGTGGCTAAAGGGATCAGTGGGTATGGAGAGAAGGCAGGTACAGGATACTGAGTTGGATGATCAGCCATGATCATATTGAATGGCGGTGCAGGCTCGAAGGGCCGAATGGCCTACTCCTGCACCTATTTTCTATGTTTCTAAGTCCTAGGAGCAGAATAAGGCCATTTGGCCCATCGTTTACTCCAGGCTCGACCAATCTCTTGGAATATTGAATATAACTTGATCCAGTTTTTGTGCTTTCTGGCTGGGAAGTGCATTAACGTGTGACACAATTGTTTTTGATTGATTTGATCATTTGTTTTGAGGGTATCCTAAATTGTCCTGTTGCTACACACAGCGCTGTTCTGTTCGCAGTAAAGAGAAAAACTCTTCAATTACACGGCATAAGGTGTCTGACACATTTGATTCAATCTCTGTTTGTTGCCTGTATTTTCTTCCTGTGAACAGATTAACAGCTATTAAGGTTCAGTACTGTAGCCATGTTTGCGAATTGTTGACATTAAATCATTCAGCACCAATGCTCTCTGTTAAATGCAGTCTTCCAGACTGTGACATGCTGTTACTGAAACATCAGCAGTTACACTTGTCTCAAGCAGTAAATGAGATGAGGTTTTCGTGTTTTAATACCATCTGAATCTACAAGCACGAGCAAATTGTATCTGTATATTGCAGAAAGTTGAGCATGCGTGTAAAAACGGACACTAAATAGATAAGGGTAATGCAACGTCAACTCCTGCACTTATTTAGTATTTGTTTCAGTGACAAAAGCCTCCCAGTTGCGTAAAAGGCATAATCTACTAAAATCGTTAACGCTGATGTAAAGAAAGTCATGTGAACACAGTGAGAAAGAGAGAGAATATGCAACCACCTAGCAATCACCCCTTATTCCTCCTGTGCTCCAAGGAATAGTCTTAGCCTGTCCAACCTCTTCCTATAGCTCAGGTCCTCGAGTCCTGGAAAAATGCAGGGGAGAGGTAAACCCAGTGAATTTGAGGTTTGAGGTATGTTATTGAAACCAATTGGCAGCACTTGACTTTTGTGTGGGCCACAAGTTCACACGTTATAGGAGTAGAATTAGGCCATTTGGCCCATTGAGTCTAATCCACCATTCAATCATGGTTGATCTCTGCCACCTGGCCTAGGAACAGTTGATGGTGAAAGCATGATAGAGGAAATTCTTGAGTAACTCTCTTTAATTCACAAAGAGTTTCCTTAACTATGGCTTAATAACGGCAAAAAAACGTATACTAAAAGTCTGGAAAAATGCACCCACACCAACGCTTAAAATGTGGATTTCAAACATGTCATGAAATGTTACACCTCGAAGATATGAGATTCGTCCTAGCAGGCAAATCAGACCAATTCTTAAAGATCTGGTCTCCCTTTATCGACTTATTACAAGCATATGGTGCAACATAACCCTGGAAATTAGCTGTTTCAGAACCGGGTGAGAGGTGTGCAAAGATACGAAGCAGGTATATCCCTTTTCTTTTCTTTTTATTTTCTTTCTATTTTTTCTTTGTTTTGTTTTCCTTTTTTTCCCCTCTTTCTCGTGCTTTACAACTTTATGGGCTCTTTCTCTCTACTTTTTCACGAACTATCACTATCACTACTTTACCTAGCTTTCTCTTTCTTTCTTTTTCTTGCTTCTGCTACTTTTCTATTATTAAATTTAAAAACAAGAAGTTGTACATGAAATGTATTGTTATTCTTGGTTTATACTACTGTGCATGGCTTCTAATAAAAATATTTATTAAAAAAATAAAAAAATTCACAAAGTAAAAGAATATGCACAATGATGCTGATTTTAGTAAAACCTTTCTCGATCACAAGAAGTCCCACCAAGTCATTTTTCTTTGCTTCAAACACTACCGTGAGCTCAGAATTATTATTAAAACAATATTAGTAAACAACAGACATAATGCATATTGATTTAAATCCCAACCATCTCTAAATGTGCTCTGGATGGCTATATTAAAATGTGCCAAATGGTATTTTGTGGATTTGTGTGCTTTGTGATATTTATGATATTAAAGCTAATGGAACATTGAAATGGATTGGCTTTTTGGCTGATTGCATCATTCTAATTTGTAACCTGTCCCAGATGACAGTACGTAGATTCATATCGGATTTACTCGCTTCCTTTGGGGAATTCAATCTTCTGTTACCATCAGTCCTTGCCTCTTCCAGCATATCTATAACGCCAGACCCACCAACTTGTTTGACTCTTAAACATTTCACTTATTTACATTGACACTATCGCCAATGTTTAAAAAGCATCGATGGGGCAGATTTAGAGGGATATATGGGCCAAACTCAGCCAGACTACTTTAGATGGGGCATGTTGGTCGGCATGGGCTAGTTGAGTCGTTTCCATGCCGTACGACTTTATGACTCAATTTCACTCACAATGATCACAGTAACTCCAGTGAAGAATGCCGTGCAACCTTATATCGTTCATCCACATTTCCCTTTGTTTAAGAACAGAATATGCTACTTTGCTCCATGTGTAGACCACTGGTTCCCAACCTCAGGCCTCAGCCCATAATTGTGTCGCAACGGATTGAAACTGGACGTGAAGGGGTCCACATTAAAAACAATTGGTGCAAATTCTGGCAAAGGTTGCCGTGCAGTCTTGTAGCCTTTGTGTAAGTTTCATCAGGCAAGGGAAAGGTGACTAGACTGGTAGGAGCAAATGGTATATTTTTCTAAAAACTCTGTGTCTCGCAGTACTGTTGCTGTCTCCCTGAAAAGGACAATAGAGGCATCCTTTGAAGTTGCCTGGAAAATTGCTCGCACCAAGAAGTCTCTCAGTATTGGAGTGGATTTGGTAAAACCAGCAGCCTTAGATCGCATTGTCTAGTTGATGATGATGCAAAAAAAAAGGGAGTACAAATTGATGAGTCCATGGATATTGTAGACTATCTTCAACATCTGGTGTTTGTTCGTTTCATTGAAAATAGTGACATTTTCCCTTCTGCCTCCCTTCTTTGGGAAACATTTAAAGCACTTGTGCGAGGAGCATTAATCTCTTCCCAATCATTTCTTAACAAAGAGAATAGGGCCAAACAACAGACTTTGGAAATGGAAATAAGGCAATTAGACATAGAAAATGCAATAGCCCCATCTATGGCAAAACACAATAAAATTGCAGTACTGAAATATAAGTTAAACAAGATATACTCAGACCAAGTTATAAAACTATATCAACATACAAAACAATTAAACTTTGAATTTGGTGATAAACCACAAAAACTATTAACGCGTCAACTTCGTAAACTGGACGGGGAAAAACAATTTACAAAATTAGATCAGACAAGGGAGAAACATTAACACTGCCTAAAGATATTAATGATAGATTTTTACAATACTATCAAAAACTGTACTCATCTAAAACGACAGAACAATCAGCAGGAATGGAAACATTTCTACAGAAATGTAACCTTACAGTTTTAGATCAAAAAGAGAGAGAATCACTAGATGCAGAAATTACGGTAAAAGACATCGAAGAGTCAATTAGATCTTTAAAAAACGGAAAGGCCGCAGGTCCTGATGGTCTAAGCTCTGAATTTTATTTTAAAAATCACGATCTGATTTCTCCACGCCTACAGACACTATACAAATACGCTTACACTCAACAGGAACTCCCAGAAACTCTAAGTGAATCTACAATCATACTTATACCAAAAACGGATAAGGATCCTGAAGACCCAGGTTCATATAGAGCAATAGCTCTCTTAAATACTGATCAGAAAATATTAACCAAAATCCTATCTCATAGATTGAGCTTAGTGATTAACAAATTAATACACCCCCGACCAAACAGGTTTTATTCCAAAACGTTACTCATTTTATAATTTGAGAAGACTATTCAATATTATATATGCAAATAGAATTCCTAATGCATATCTAGCAATTATTTCGTTAGATGCTGAAAAAGCATTTGACCAGGTAGAATGGTCATATTTATTTTCGGTGATGGAAAAATTTCAACTGGGAGAGAAGTACTGTACATGGGTTAAATTGTTATACTCTAATCCAACAGCTAGAATATTAACAAACCAAATGTTATCAGCTAAATTTAATCTTTCTAGAGGTTGTAGATAAGGATGCTCACTATCCCCACTATTATTTGCTCTTGCAATTGAACCATTAGCAGAAAGCGTTAGAACCCATCCAGGAATACACGGGTACAACACTAGAGATACAAGGAATAACATTTCCTTATATGCAGATGATGTACTAATATATATTACAAAGTTAGAAACTAGTATTCCAAATCTATTAAATCTAATAACTCAATTTGGTCAGTTCTCAGGATATAGAATTAACTGGAATAAAAGTGAAATCATGCCAATAACAAAATCCAATTTAAATGCATTACGACAATCCCCTTTTAAAATAGTTAAAGATAAACTTAAATATTTAGGAATCTATGTAGCTAAGACATATACCTCTTTATTTAAACTAAATTTTCCATCCTTACTTAATAAATTACACAAGAATATTCAGTACTGGAAAACACTTCCCATTTCAATGCTTGGTAGAATTAATGCTATAAAAATGATCTTCTTACCGCAACTACTGTACCTATTTCAATTAATTCCGATATATATCCCAAAAAACGTTTTCAAAAAAGTCGATTCCATTGTTACAAGCTTTATTTGGGATTATAAGAATCATAGAATAAGTAAAAAACATTTATGTAAGTCAAAGAGCAACGGAGGTTTGGCCTTGCCAAATTTCTTATTTTATTTTTGGGCAGTCCATATTAAAAACATGAATTTCCGGCTGGAAGAAATGGATCAACAACCAGATTGGTTAAGGATGGAAAAAGAAGACTGTTTACCTTTTGAAATTGGTTCGATTATATTTGCTCCCACAAAACTGCATAAAAAAACCTATAAGGAAAACCCTATAATACATAGTGGAATACGAATTTGGAAACAATTTAAAAAAGCTTTAAAACTGAATAATATACCACTATGTCTTCCCATTGTAAATAATCCTTTATTCAAGCCATCCATATTGGATAAAGGTTTCTTACAATGGAAAAATTATGGAATTAAAAAGATTGGACATCTTTATAGGAAAGGCATCTTTCTGTCATTTCAAGAGTTACAAAAGAATCATGGACTACACTCTAATTTTTTCAGATATCTACAAATTAGAGATTATGTTAAATCTAATACACAAGTTTATAGGGCTAGGGAACCAGAAATTCTTGATGAATGTTTGAATAAGCATCCTAACAGTGAAAAATTAATAGCTTATATTTATAACACCCTCTTAAACAACGAGGTACCACCGATGGAACTATATAGACACACATGGGAAAACGAGTTAGGTCATCCTATAACGAAAAATATTTGGGACGAAAGTTTACAACATATACATCAATGCTCGTTAAATGCCAGACATGCTTTAATACAATTTAAAGTCTTACACAGATTACCTTACTCCAAAATAAAACTAAATAGAATCTTCCCACATATTTCTCCTATCTGTGATAAATGCCTGCATCTAGAGGCCAATTTAACACATACTTTTGCAAATTGTATAAAAATTAAAAATTTCTGGACGGATATTTTTGAAATAATTTCTGAAGTTGTTAATACTAAATTGGATCCAGACTCAAAATTAATAATACTTGGGATATCAGAACAAAGTTTAACACTCACAACAAGCCAAAGAAACTTCCTCGACTACAGTATAATAACTGGGGAAAAATTAATATTAAAATTTTGGGAAGGCCCTATAACCCCCACAATTAAAATGTGGATTGTGGAAATGTCGGAGACCCTACATCTAGAAAGAATTAGACTTGTTTTAATGGACAAACAAGAACTTTTTGTTAAAATATGGGCTCCATTCATTAACTATTTGAAGGGATAGATTGGCCCAGCACGAAAACCCAACTGAAGCTTGAACTCAGGATTAGATGTAAAATGATATTTCATAACCTACGAACTTATCTCCAATGACGTATTATAAGTAATTCATTCCACCTCTTTTTTTTGATATTTGTAATTCTTTTTTCTTTCTATCTCTCTTTTTCTATCTATATACAAAAAAAACACTAGAAGCAGAATTAATCGACAATTGACAATTTTAATAATGTATGATTGATGTATATGAAAAAAATAATTCTATTATAATATGTTACTATACTTTATAATATGTTTGCTTCTAATAAAAATATTGTTTAAAAAAAAAAAGAAAATAGTGACATTTCAGGTAAAAATTCTTATTTTGCAACAAACTGATGGCAACTAAATGGGCAAGATATTTTTCAGCTGACCAGCATCTTAATGGAGCATAGCCTGATGTGGTTGAACTGTTATGCTCGTTACACTGCTGGAGCACCAGCACTGATGGGAAGTCAACTGGGCTTTTGCATTTATGTCATTAAAGAAAATCCAAATATCATTATAATTCTCTGCCTATTGGATAATCAAGCTACCTTGGAAAATGTAGAAACAGCTCCATGCCCTCCTGTTAGAAGTCATCATATAACCATATAACCATATAACCATAACAGCACGGAAACAGGCCACCTCGGCCCTTCAAGTCCGTGCCGAACATTTTTTTAATTTTTTTTAAAATTAAAAATAAATACTTCCCCCTAGTCCCATCTACCTGCACTCAGACCATAACCCTCCATTCCTTTCCCGTCCATATACCCATCCAATCTATTTTTAAAGGATAACATCGAACCTGCCTCCACCACTTCCACTGGAAGCTCATTCCACACAGCTACCACTCTCTGAGTAAAGAAGTTCCCCCTAATGTTCCCCCTAAACTTCTGTCCCTTAATTCTCAAGTCATGTCCCCTTGTTTGAATCTTCCCTACTCTCAATGGGAAAAGCTTATCCACGTCCACTCTGTCTAACCCGCTCATAATTTTAAAGACCTCTATCAAGTCCCCTGTTAACCTTCTGCGCTCCAAAGAATAAAGACCTAACTTGTTCAACCTTTCTCTGTAACTTAGTTGCTGAAACCCAGGCAACATTCTAGTAAATCTCCTCTGTACTCTCTCTATTTTGTTGACAACCTTCCTATAATTAGGCGACCAAAATTGTACTCCATACTCCAGAATTGGCCTCACCAATGCCTTGTACAATTTTAACATTACATCCCAACTTCTATATTCAATGCTCTGATTTATAAAGGCCAGCACACCAAAAGCTTTCTTTACCACCCTATCTACATGAGATTCCACCTTCAGGGAACTATGCACAGTTATTCCTAGATCCCTCTGTTCAACTGCATTCCTCAATTCGCTACCATTTACTGTTTACGTCCTATTTTGATTTGTCCTGCCGAGATGTAGCACCTCACATTTGTCAGCATTAAACTCCATCTGCCATCTTTCAGCCCACTCTTCCAAATGGCCTAAATCTCTCTGTAGACTTTGAAAATCTACTTCATTATCCACAACACCACCTATCTTAGTATCATCTGCATACTTACTAATCCAATTTTCCACACCATCATCCAGATCATTGATGTACATGACAAACAACAGTGGACCCAACACAGACTCCTGAGGCACCCCACTAGTCACCGGCCTCCAACCTGACAAACAGCCATCCACCATTACTCTCTGGCATCTCCCATTCAGCCACTGTTGAATCCATCTTGCTACTCCACCATTAATACCCAACAATTGAATCTTCTTAACCAACCTTCCATGAGGAACCTTGTCAAAGGCCTTACTGAAGTCCATATAGACAACATCCACTGCTTTACCCTCATCAATTTCCCTAGTAACCTCTTCGAAAAATTCAAGAAGATTAGTCAAGCATGACCTTCCAGGCACAAATCCATGTTGACTGTTCCTAATCAGACCCTGCTTATCCAGATGCTTATATATATTATCTTTAAGTATCCTTTCCATTAATTTGCCCACCACTGACGTCAAACTAACAGGTCTATAATTGCTAGGTTTACTCTTCGAACCCTTTTTAAACAACGGAACAACATGCGCAGTACGCCAATCCTCCGACACTATTCCCGTTTCTAATGACATTTGAAATATTTCTGTCATAGCCCCTGCTATTTCTACACTAACTTCCCTCAATGTCCTAGGGAATATCCTGTCAGGACCTCGAGACTTATCCGTTTTCATATTTTTCAAAAGTGTCCGCACCTCCTCTTCTTTGAATCTCACAGTTTCCATTGCTACTCTGCTCGTTTCCCTTACCTCACATAATTTCATATCCTTCTCCTTCGTGAATACCGAAGAAAAGAAATTGTTCAATATCTCCCCCATCTCTTTTGGCTCTGCAGATAGCTGTCCACTCTGACTCTCTAATGGACCGATTTTATTCCTTGTTATCCTTTTGCTATTAATATAGCTGTAGAAACCCTTTGGATTTACTTTCACCTTACTTGCCAAAGCAACCTCGTATCTTCTTTTAGCTTTTCTAATTTCTTTCTTAATATTCTTTTTACATTCTTTATACTCCTCAAGCACCTCATTTACTCCATGCTGCCTATAATTATTGTAGATCTCTCTCTTTTTCCGAACCGTGTCCAATTTCCCTTGAAAACCATGGCTCTTTCCATTTTTTACTATTTCCTTTCAACTGAACAAGGACATAAAGATTCTGTACTCTTAAAATTTCACCATTAAATGTCCTCCATTTTTCTTCTACATCCTTCCCATAAAACAACATGTCCCAATTCACTCCTTTTAAATCCTTTCGCATCTCCTCAAAGTTAGCCTTTCTCCAAACAAAAATCTCAACCCTAGGTCCAGTTCTGACCCTCTCCATAATTATATTGAAACTAATGGTATTGTGATCACTGGACCCGAAGTGCTCCCCGACGCATACCTCCGCCACCTGCCCTGTCTCATTTCCTAACAGGAGGTCCAGCACTGCCCCTTCTCTAGTAGGTACCTCTATGTATTGCTGCAAAAAACTATCTTGCACACATTTTACAAACTCCAAACCATCCAGCCCTTTTACAGAATGTGTTTCCCAGTCTATGTGTGGAAAATTGAAATCTCCCACAATCACTACCTTGTGCTTACTACTAATATCTGCTATCTCCTTACATATTTGCTCTTCCAATTCTCGCTCCCCATTTGGCGGTCTATAATACACCCCTATAGGTGTTGCTACACCTTTCCCATTTCTCAGTTCCACCCAAATAGCCTCCCTAGACGAGCCCTCTAATCTATCCAGCCAAAGCACTGCTGTAATATCTTCCTTGACAAGCAATGCAACACCCCCACCTCTTGCCCCTCCAATTCTATCACCCCTGAAGTAACGAAATTGTGGAATATTTATTTATCAAGCTGTGAACTTTTGTCAAGTTAAAATGCTCCAAATTGGAGAAATGGGTTTGAGTACCAAGATCTGCTGCACTACTCAGCGATCCGCTGGCCATCTCATGGGAAAAGTTCTTGAGCGAGTTATCAATCTGAGAACCGAGATTGCGATTTTTCTTGCACGAAAAAAGTCAAAAATTGGCTGATAAATTTCAGTTCAACATGGCTGGTTCAGCTTGCTAATTTGGAGGATATTTTTTTGACTCATGAATGAGCTCAACAAGGAGATGCAAGAACCGTGATTGAAATTGGTGAGAAGATTTCATCATTCAACAGAAACTTGGGTTAAGGATCAGAACCATGGGGGAAAAAAAAGAAAACGTTCTACTTTTTCTGCACTTAATCTCTTTGTGGAAGAATCAGAGGAGATTATGCTACCTTTTCCTTATGCCACCTTGTGCTGTTTGATTCAGTCAATGTTTCAGGAATATCTGCAAAAATTGTAAATGGAGCGGAGTCGTGATATTCCAGAAACGCTTGAGAATACTGAGGTGGCGCAGAGCAGTTGGAATTGAAATCCAATTGAAGTTAATGCAACTGAAGTTGATTGAGAACATTTCTAAGTTTCATGAAGAATTGCTTGACCTCCAAGCTAATCACGTTTTGAGGGAGATTTGGTGTAGTTTGGTGTAGTTTTGATGAGAATTTCAAGATTTCTCTCTGTTGAAACGAACAAAGCCTTGCTTCCACTTCCAGACACATATAACTGAGAAGCAGGATTGTCAGCACTTGCAAATACGGAAACTAAATAAATCTACTTAACCCTCTCCATGATTTGCACTGGGCTCTTTGTATGAATATTCTTCCAGTAATCAGTGCATTGGCTGAAATTCAGCCACTGGCTCAACGGGCGGCATGGTGGTGCAAAGGTAGAGTTGCTGCCTTGTAGCGTCAGAGACCTGGGTTTGATCCTGGCTACGGAGTTTGTACGTTCTCCCCATGACCTGCGTGGGTTTTCTCCAAGAACTTTGGTTTCCTTACACACTCCAAAGACGTACAGGATTGTAGGTTAATTGACTTGATATGTGTAAATTGTCCCTTGTGTAGGATGGTGTTAATGTGAGGAGATGGCTTTTCAGTGGGGACTTGTTGTATCCATGCTGTATCTCTAAGCTAAACTAAAAAAACTAAATCAAACACCAAGGAAGTCACTAATTGTGTTACATGTTTTAATTTGATTTCTATTCAAGGCTTTGATTTTGTTTGTATTGAATGTTTTAATTAAGTTCTATATGATTAGTGTTTGATGGTTTAATTTTGCATTCAATGATTAAGTTTTATTTTATTTGATGTTTTCATTTTGTGTTGGACAATTTAATTTGAATTTTATTCCATGCTCTAAATTGTTTTGAATAATTTAATTAGATTTTTATTGAAAGCTGTAGTTTTGTGATTATTAAGTTGCAAAACCAAAATAAAGTGTTTTCAAAACTCAAATGAATGTGATAGAATTATCAATTCCTTTATCCTGCTAGCTTAAAATATGGGCCATTTGTTTGATCAGTTTTCAGCTGCAGTTGACAAAGAATGAGAACCACTGGTCTAGACTATTATTTCTCTGGACATACATTTGATTATATATTCTAACTAGAAAGTAAGGCAAATCAATTGTCCTTTGAGAGTTAAGCCCCTGTCCCACTTAGACCTAAACAGCAACCTCTGGTGACCTTGCCCGCCACCCAAGGATTCCATGAGGTCACCGGAGGTTTTGATCACTCTCCCTAATGGTCGAAAGTGGTTTCCTCGTGGTCGAGGCTTCATCTAGTTTGCTGCTATTTTTTCATCATGTTTAAAACCGGCCTCGACTAAAAATAGGTTGCCGTTTTATAAATCGATCATTTTTTAGTCGCAGGTCTAGTCGAAGCCGGTTTTCTTCATAGTCGAGGAAGGTTTTCTACATATGTGTGGGAGGTGGTAGGAGGTTGCAGGTCACCTCGACCTTGATTTTTTTTTGGGTGGCGGGCAAGGTCACCAGAGGTTGCTGTTTAGGTCTCCTAAGTGAGACAGGGGATTTAAGAGGCTGCAAGAGAATGTTGATGAACATGAAATGTGTAGGAAGGAACTGCAGATGCTGGTTTACACCAAAGATAGACACAAAATGCTGGAGTAACTCAGCGGGGCAGGCAGCATCTCTGGAAAGAAGGAATGGGTGACGTTTCGGGTCGAGACCCTTCTACAGTCTCAAGAAGAAGGTCTGAAGAAGCGTCCCGACCCGAAACGTCACCCATTCTACTATCTGCCTGACCCGCTGAATTACTCCAGCATTTTGTGTCTATCTTTGTTGAAGATGTAGTGGCTTTGCAATGCAAGTCTGTGTTCCATCGGCAACAAGCTGTTGCTGTGGGAATATCTCATTAAAGGAGATTTTTCAAGGTGGATTTGTTATTCCTCAGTAACTGTTTTGCTGGCATTTGAAGCTTATCACATTCACAGTAGAACATGAGTCATCATAGCCATTACTTTTCAATGGTAAACACTGCAGTATCTTCATTTGTTTTCTGAATCATAGCAGTCTCATTCTGCTTCCAGGACATTCACGATCACTTTTATTTTGCTCCCATGATTGATATTTTTTTCAGTTTTCACAGTTTCAGAGCATTGTTTAAAAAAAAACTTACAAACTAAAAATCAGATCCAAAAACTGAACATACTGGAAACTATCATAGCAGTCTCATTCTGCTTCCAGTTTTGAATCCGTTTTGTTTTGTTTCCATGACTGATATTTTCAGGCAGCATCTAGAGACATGAAAGTGGGGTTACCCTTCAAAGATTTTGAGTATCAAGTGACCTCCCTTCCACTCTGCAGGAAGTAGCTGCCTAAATTGTTCAATGTTTCCACTGCTTTTGTTTACTATGAATTTGATCCTTTCAGATTAATATGATGGGCTTAATGGTGATTACAATGAACACAAAACTAATGAAAGCAGAAACCTATGGTGAAAGTTCACTCGTTATAGGAGCAGAATTATCCCATTCGGCCCATCGAGTCATCTCTGCATTTAATCATGGCTGTTCTATATTTCCCTCTCAACCCCATTCTTCCGACTTCTTTCTGTAACCTTTGACACCTGTACTAATCAGGTGCCTGTCAATCTCCGCTTTAAAAACACCCAAAGACTTGACCTCCACAGTCATCTGTGGCAATGATTTCCACAGATTCACCACCCTCTGGCTAAGGAATTTCCTCCACATCTCCTTTCTAAAAGTACGACCGTTTATTCTGAGGCAGTGCCCTCTTAGGCTCTCCCACTAGTGGAAGCATCCTCTCCACATCCACTTTATCCAGGTGGGTTTGAATGAGGTTTCCCCCTCATCCTTCTAAAGTCCAGCTAGTACAGGCCCAGAGCTGCCAAACACTCATCATACATTAAAACTTAGCCATTCAGTCTTAGTTTGAGAGATCGAGATGTTAAAAATAGGATTGGTTTCGTTCCTATTAGTTTGAATCGTTTCATTGCCAAATTTGGTTTCTCTTTCAACCATAAAACATTGATTTTTGGTTTAAAAACAACAGGTTAAACTAAAACTGATTTGACTATTCTTTCTGCAGGGCTGGAAAAATGCACTTCAACCCTGAAAGTAAGGCTGGCATTGTACAAACTGATTTCATTTTGGATCTTTATAATGTCATACCCAGCAGAGATGGGAGATCTGATTACAATTTGAAAGAAAAGCTGGATCCTGAAATAAAATTAAAATATTGTAAATAACACAGTGGGTGAATCATTAGTGATGAAAAAGGATTAAAAATATCTTTGTTTGTCGGTCTTTATTCATTACTGGCTGAATTTTGTTCTGTGCCCTCAAAAATGGATGGAAACCAATATCCACTGCTTGTTTTTCTTGAACTAAGACCATCAATATTGCCTCAGTGGTCACTCTCCTCTCCTTTCAGAAAGCTGTGGATTTGAGCATAACCCGGAAGATGAGTTCATAACCTAGGTTATTTAAGTGTAGCATCGGGAAAGAACATCAATGAAAGGAGGTAACTTTGCCTTTGAAGCAAAGTTACCACATTGTATCTTACATTAAACACAGGTCTGATTGTTGAAGTCCATGGTGTCTGAGCAAGTACACGAAACATCAGGGGCATGTGAACACCTATGCCCTGGCCTAGCGATCTCCCTGTTGCCAATCATTTTAACTCCCCATTCCCATCCCCCACGCTGACCTCTCTGTCCTGGGCCTCCTCCACTGTCAGCGTGAGACCACACGCAAACTGGAGGAACAGCACCTCATATTTCACTTGGGCAGCTGACAGCCCAGTGGTATCAGGTTTTGATTTCTCTTAACTTCAAGTAACCCTTGCATTCCCTCGCGCTCTCCGTCCCTCTCCGTCCCTCCCCGCCCCTGTCCTCTTGCTCATTTCACTGTTTGTTATCACTTTGTTATCACTAATTTAAACATGAACGAAATGGCTACTCCTGCTACTTTTATGTTCCTCTATCGATCTGTAATTACACAAGAAGAAATCAGTTTGAATGGGATCAAAGTCGGAAATTGATGATATATTGATGCAATGAACGATTTCCTTTGTCATTGCTGACTTATGTAAGATGTTCAGAAACTTGGGTACGATGTTCTGACTTCCTCGTCTTTATTCTTCAGCTGGACAATGTCCCAAACCACTGGACTGTGTCATTAAAGGAAGATCATCCTGCACACCTGGCTTCAATGTCTGCGGGTCATGTCTCCCTGTCTTCATTGAAGATGAGAAAGGAAACTGTGTACACAACCCCTCTGCACAGAATGGTATGTAATACGAAGTTTGAATTCTGACCTTTACAGTATAGAGTCCTTTGCATCTCCCTGTAGACTTTGGGCAAAGGAATAAGCTAAAGGTGCTGAGTTTGTAGGCTTTGAGGAGGTGTATTCAATCTGTTTCAATAAAACTGGCTTGCTTTATTGATGGCTGAAATTATTTCATCCTTAAATTGTGTGGTTCTGAATATCTCCATGGATTGATCTAGTAGAAGGTAAACCTGTCACCCTTGTCCAGCCTGGCCCAGATGCAATCACAAGGCACCTTTGCACAGATGCAACAAGGCACCTATTGCAATGGGCCTCGTAAGCTATTCAGTTGTAGCATCATCATCTCGAAGTGGTTGTAATTAGTCAATCAATGCCGCCTTTGCCTGCAAATACCCACACTATGAAAACTCTTAAGCGTGTCTGTTGTAAGACCCAATTGATCCTGTATGATTTATTTTTTAAACTCTTGTGCTTCATCAAATAAATTCTTCCTGAAAGTGAAAAGGATTGCATTTTTGAAAGAAGATAGACACAAAGTGCTGGAGTAACTCAGCGGGTCTGGAGAAAAAGGACGGGTGACGTTTCGGGTCAAACCCATCTTCAGGCACTTTTTTTTAAAGCTATTAAAATAACTATAACTATAAAATAACTATATATATATATATAATATATATAAAATATACGTTATATAAAATATGTGCTATGTATAATATAAGTTATATATAATATATATTAATAAGCTATTACAAAATATTTTAAAAGCTATTTCTGTTTGCCGTCTATAATAATAATATTTGTATTTATATAGCACTTTTCAATCAAATCACTTGAAACCAAAGTGCTTTACAGAGAATTATCCATATCCATATGTTGATATCAACATATCAACATTCACACGCAGGCAAAGGTGGGTGAAGTGTCTTGCCCAAGGACACAACGACAGTATGCACTCCAAGCGGGATTCGAACCGGCTACCTTCCGGTTGCCAGCCGAACACTTAGTCCATTGCGCCATCTGTCGTCTACAGCTGTGGCACCTCAACATATGGACTGAGGGATGAGATATTTCAATAGCGGGAAGAATGAGAGACATTTATAATCCTGCACATGTTATTTTTCAACACATTTAATGGCTGGAATTTCTGGTCAGCTATAAAGCAATGGCACTATCTGGTAGCCTTGAAAGCAAGCTAGAGAGATCCCTGTGCAAAAGTGTCCCTAGTTTGTCAGTTCGAGGGATCCCTGAGGTCCAGGAGCCGACTTGTTATCTGAGTGAGCAGCCATCTGCATAGGGAAAACTCTAATGGTCAGCAAACCAGGAAGGCAGAGGCACATTGCTAAATAAAAATTGTTTGAATGAAGATTGACAAGTAAAACTTGAATAAGAGTCAAAAATGTTGGGGGGGGGAATTCAAAATGCATGATATATTCTGAATATTTGATATATTCACGATACAATACAATATGATATACCTTCATTTATCCCAGGAGGGAAATTGGTCTGCCAACAGTCATATCATGTATGTGTGTGTGTATGTGTGTGTGTGTGTATATATATTTGCAAAATAAACCATTGGAAACACTGTTGGATGAGGTTGCAGGATTTTCAGGCTATTTTACAGAAGGACCAGTGTGTTAATAACATACATTCATTTCCTCTTGAGATTTCTCTTGGTTCCTTTGGAGAATGCTGCAAACAATGTGGAGAGGGGCTAAATTGCTGACAGCGATTTCAGGATTTCCACGTCAAATTGTGCGTGGGTGGAAATTCAGCAGTTGCTATGATTTATTGGAGTAGCGGTGATCTCCATCTATAACTCATCCTGTCGCCTTTACTTACTGCATCCTCTCTAGTCAACTGCACTGTTTAAAAAAAAAACCTGAAGGAAACAAGATGTGTTCGTTTCTTGAAGGTTTGTTGATCTTGTTAATCCAGAATTTAACTGGATCTCCATCACAAATCTTCTTTCATCTTTTATTATGTATCTAGATTTTGTAAATTAGAATGGAGTTTGTTTGGTTGCCATGTTACTGTAATCTTTCTTTTTAAAAAAAAACAGCAATTTGATCACAGGCAATAGGTGCAGGAGTAGGCCATTCAGCCCTTCGAGCCAGCACCAACATTCACTGTGATCATGGCTGATCATCCACAATCAGTACCCCGTTCCTGCCTTCTCCTCATCTCCCTTGATTCCGCTGGCCCTAAGAGCCCC
This sequence comes from Malacoraja senta, assembly GCA_038087875.1. Taxonomy (NCBI): domain Eukaryota; kingdom Metazoa; phylum Chordata; class Chondrichthyes; order Rajiformes; family Rajidae; genus Malacoraja; species Malacoraja senta. The sequence continues at coordinate 77,535 of JAXLNO010004565.1, forward strand.
AAGATCCCAACATCATAATTTCTTGAATCTGAATCACTGGTCCTCTGACGGGTAAAACAATTTTTCGTCTTTTTTTACATGTTCATTTGTTTGACTGTAGTTCAGTCGGTTTCACTTACTCACTTTTCTTTCTCCCACCCCCACCCCTTTATTCTTGCTGCTCTGTTTGCCTCTCCAATACTTCCTTTTCTTTTTCCCTTTGCAACCCCTCCCACTTACTGCAGTCTTTGCTTTTCCATCCTCCTTGCCCCGCTCACACCCCATGCTCCCAGAAATCCAGTCTCTCAGACTTTATTGCCTTCCATCACAGTGAGGAATGTGGTGGATGTTTATGTTAACTTTTATGTAGTTGTGTGTCTTGTTGCTTTTTTCTGGTATGACTGTATGGTAACTCAAATTTCACTGTACCGTAAAGGACCATTGAACCGTTGAAGGAACTGCAGATGCTGGTTTACACTGAAGATAAACACGAAAATGCTGGAGTAACCGAGCGGGTCAGGCAGCATCTCTGGATAGAAGGAATGGTTGACATTTTGTGTCGAATCCCATCTTCTGAAGAAACGTCACCCATTCCTTCTCTCCAGCGATGCTGCTTGTCCGCTGAGTTATTCCAGCGTTTTGTGTTTATCTTTTGCTTGCGAGTATGATTAAAATCCACATAATTCTGACGAACATGAAAACTTGTAATTGAGCAACAGCCCAAATGGATGCGCAATGCCATAATCTATTTTTAAAAAAATATTTAATTAAATATGTGGACCAGCAAGAAATGAATTTGATGAGGGGCAGTTTGACACTGTGATAATGTAGAGAAGATGTTCAGTGGAAATTTTTGTCAAATCCAGGGATCACGGGCAATTGTGTTTAAGAAGGAACTGCAGATGCTAGAAAATCGAAGGTACACAAAACTGCTGGAGAAACTCAGCGGGTGCAGCAGCATCTATGGAGCGAAGGAAATAGGCAACGTTTCGGGCTGAAACCCTTCTTCAGACTGATGGGGGGTGGGGAGAAGAAAGGAAAAGAAAAAAGGCGGAGGAGGAGCCCGAGGGCTGAGGGATGGGAGGAGACAGCCCGAGGGCTGAGGAAGGGGAGGAGACAGCAAGGGCTAGCAAAATTGGGAGAATTCAATGTTCATGCCCCCAGGATGCAGACACCCCAAGCGGAATATGAGGTGCATTTCCTCCAATTTCCGGTGTTGCTCGCTCTGGCCATGGAGGAGACCCAGGACAGAGAGGTCGAATACGGAATGGGAGGGGGAGTTGAAGTGCTGAGCCACCGGGAGGTCAGGTTGGTTATTGCGGAACGAACGGAGGTGTTCGGCGAAACGATCGCCAAGCCTCCGCTTGGTCTCACCGATGTAGATCAGCTGACATATAGAGCAGCGGATGCAATAGATGAGGTTGGAGGAGATGCAGGTGAACCTCTGTCGCTCCTGGAACGACTGCTTGGGTCCTTGAATGGAGTCGAGGGGGGAGGTGAAGGGACAAGTGTTGCATCTCTTGCGGTTGCAAGGGAAAGTGCCCGGGGATGGGGTGGTACGGGAGGGACGGGCAATTGTTGAGCTAAACCTCAATAAATGCAGGTTCCCTTGGAGCCAAGCTGCGATTGTGCCTAAAGTAGGCAGCTGTTCCAAAGATATCTCCTCTCGGTGTTGAAGGTCAGGCTGATTGCAATGTTAGTAATCTGAATAACCAGCTTTGTAATTGCATGTTATGGTGTATTGAGTGTAATTGTGAAATATATATGTTTTGGTTACAGCTGTTCAATTATTTACTTCAGCTTTAGAAAGGAGTGTGAAGGGATTTGAGAATGGTGATTGAAGTTCCAGTTAGGAAAATATTATAGCTTTGTTCACTTAAATGAGATTTGTTATCCTCAGCATTTCTCCATTGTTAATATAAAATATAGACTAGTATGTTTTTATTTTGGAACAAGGCTTAGCTAGAATACAGAGTGTGGAAATATTAGTCATATCCTTATCCGGCATCTGTGCCTTGACCTTTATAATCAGGGATCACTGGTTAATATTGGGTGGATCTGGGTGGATTTATTTTGAGGTTAGGAATGCTCATATTAATTGTGGTGCCTCTATTCTGGCCAGCAAGAGACTCCTGGCATTTACGCACCAAGAAGTCTTCGAGAATGTCCTTGAACCTTAGTTTAGTTTATTGTCACGTGTACCGAGGTACAGAAAAAAGCTTTTGTTGCGTGCTAACCAGTCAGCAGAAAGACTATACGCGATTACAATCGAGCCATTTACAGTGTACAGATACATAAGAGAATAACGTTTAGTGCAAGGTAAAGTCCAAGCAAAGATAGTCTGAAGGTCACCAATGAGGTAGATAGTAGTTCAAGACGGCTCTCTGGTTGTGGTAGGTAGTTGCCTCATAATAGCTGGGAAGAAACTGTCCCTGAATCTGGAGGTGTGCGTTTTCACGCTTTTATACCTTTTGCCTGATGGGAGAGGGAGAAGAGGGAGTGGCCAGGGTGCAACTCATCCTTAATAATGATGCTGGCCTTGCCGAGGCAGCGTGAGGTATAAATGGAGTAAATGGAAGGGAGGTTGGTTTGTGTGATGGTCTGGGCTGCGTCCACAATTGGCTGTAATTTCTTGTGGTCTTAGATGGAGCTGTTCCCAAGCCCTATCCTCTGACCACCTCGTGATCCATTTTCATGACTCGGGTTGGAATTCTTTTAAACAACACAAAAGCAGCAGTTGGCCACTTGAACATTCAAGCCTGCCCTACCATTCAGGAAGATATGGCTGATCTGCTTGAGGCCTCATCTCCTCATCTGTGCCAGATTCACTTTCCACTATCTTTCAAAAATGTATCTACTTCTTCCTTAAATATCCCTACTGACCCAGCCTCCAAGGCTCGGGTAGAGAATTCCATGGATTCACTGAAATGCATTTCTATGGACCTCAGGGGTTTTCCCCATATAGATTGTGGCATGTGAAGGACATGGCCTGAGGGTAAATTAGAGCCTCAATGCAAGGTAAATCAGGTCGGGAGAGGACATGATATTGGTTTGCTTACTCTTTCAGTGGACTTGGGAGGATTTTGTGGAGACAGACTTGATAGTATCACACTTATGCTTTGAAATGTAGGCAGGCAAATTCTTGGAACTATACAATTGTATCCAGTTTCCTCTCACAATCCAAACAGGTACAGTTGTAAAATTGTAAATTGTCCTTAGTGTGTGTAGGATAGTGTAAAGTGTACGATGATTGCTAGTCGGCACGGACTCTGCGGGTTGAAGGGCCTGTTTCCGCGTCATATCTCTGAACTAAAAAAACTAAAGAAGACAGGTATCACTGATTCTCATGAAGTTCATGTGGGGTTCTACATCCCGATCTTCAAGCACCCTTTTCCTCAACTGATTTAAGTCTTTGATGAAAGGAATAGGTGAAGTTTTGGGTTGAAATCCTTCTTCTGAGGAAGGCAATGGCTGGAGGCCCACAGCAGCCTGGGGTTTGCCTCAAGAACTAGAGCCCAGCCTGGACTTTGAAAATGACGCCATAACATGTATGCGGGATCAATGGACTATTCCTGTACACTTGCTAATCAGGGATGTGCTTGCGTTTGGCAATATTCTACTGGACTGTTTGTAAGAAGAGCAGTTCACTCTGCGTTTGCACTTTGCACGTGTGACAATCAAAGCACCACTACCATGGTGACAGCGAGATATAATACATTTTCCCAATTATGGAATGAATTGAAAGTTATAACGTGTTGCTATGCAACCCATTCATATTTGAAAGTGTAACCATTAAAACCTAATAATAGATGTGATTTTTTTTTTACAATTGGTTAAAAAACTGCAAATATTAAGAACGCGTAGATCCAAATTGCCTGAGAATGCCACTGTTCGATTTCACCGCATCCTGATTTACCCATTATTGATGTCCATATTGTTAAATAACATCTGTTATTATATTCGATAGGCAATACTACCGTGCTTCTCCCTCTCCCACTCAAGGTAGTATTACCTATATAATTACCTGTGTAACTGTGACCGTAGGTCTACTCCAACCATCGTTTTACTTTATTACGTCACCTGAGGTTCAAGCACAATTGACCTAGGAATTAAGTCACATTATTTTATTGCTTTACAAATAAAAATTACATTTGTAATGATTGGATTTCAACGCTAAATGGTTATTTAATTGTGTGCACAATGGTTTTCTAGATGATTTGCATATTAAAAAACCCATAAGTGTTATGAGATTTGAATTGTCATATGGACAGGTGACGGAACAATGAAATTCTTGCTTGCTGCAGCTTTACAGGTCAATCAACGCCATCACACAAATATACAATGGTTTGTAATACAATAAATTAATAATCAGTAAAACTAGGTAGCTAGTCCATAATAGTGTAAATCCGAAGTCCGCAGTGCAACCAAATAAATGGTCTGCATAAGTTCATAGGTGCTGAGGTAGTGGTTAGTATTGTGTAGTGTTCAAGAACCTGGTGGTTACTGGAGAGAAGGACTCTTATAAAAGTGAATGAAATAGGCGCTTTTCCAGGAGAATCTGTTACAAAAAAAATCTCCATACAGCAAAGTGTGTTTGGAATGATGACTAAGGCAGCATGTTGAATTCATTGCACAAACAATCTGGTTGCGATAACATTGGAAAAGTCGGTGTTCCCAAAGATGAAATTCTATGGTTCAGAATCTACCCACTGAATTTGTACCAAAGCAGCAGCAACTTTACAAAGTTCATGGACCATACAAGTCTCGTTCTGCCCCTCTTTATCTCAGCTATCAGTGTCATCTTTGATTTCACCATCCCCTCCAATTTCCACTCCCTCTTGAATTGTTACCATGTTTCTCCATAATAGATTTGTTGGGTTGGAACGTCTCATTGGATTGGAGCTCCAAAATGGGACAGAGCAGTGAATGAGGGATTGATCAACCAGTATTCTTCACTCTCCTGTACCAATCAGATGCACATGGAGGAATGTGACACCTTCCCATCCATTAGACAATCCAGAATTACTTTAAACTTCCCTTTGGTAGTCAAGTAAAATGTTTAGTGATGGGATCTGTCTGAATACATGACAGAAAATGCTCAAATTATGTGGCATGAACGTAGCATGTGAAAGCGAAATGGCTGATTAACCTTTTGAGTGTATGCTTCATTAATTTGAAGAGCTTGAATCCTCCAACCTGACATGTACATTTTATTGCTGTTATTCCTGCTTTCCCCTTCTGTTCTGAGTTATACAGTCCCATGAATTAATCCCGGCATATAGCTTGGGTAATCATTCTGCAGAAATCTTGAATTCTGTTCAGTCACAAGGGTGACCTTCAGCTTCCATATGCAGTCGGGTTAATTTTCCATCTCACTCCCAATCTGCCTCCTTTCCTGTTCCAACAAAACACAGCTTAAACATGAAGGATAGCACTTTGTTTAGTGTGTTGGCACTAAGCTATTTTGGGGACTCTTCTGGCAACTTCTGCAATAACCTCAGACATCTATGCATTGACTATAGCTCTTTCCTCAACACCATAATCCCATCCAAATTCCTGGACCAGGAGTCAGCACCCCTCTGTCACTGGATCATCGATTTTCTGATCCATAAACCACAATTAGTAAGGGTGTCAGTGGTTGTGGGCCGAAGGCAGGGGAACGGGGTGGAGAAGGAAAAGATAGATCAGCCATGGTTGAATGGTGGAGTAGACTTGATGGGCCAAATGGCCTTATTCTGCTCTGATAACTTATGAACTTGTGAACAATCAGTTCGGATAGGCAGCAATACATCCTCCACAATAATTCTCAACGCCAATGTCACACAAGGAGACATTCCCATCCCTTCTGCTATGCTCCCTTTGTGCTCACGATTGTGAGGCCAAATTTTGCTCTACTCCTTCTACGCATGTAGATGATGCCACTGTGGTGGGCCGAATATTGAACAATGACGAGACGGAGTACAGGAAAGAGATAAAACTAGTTTTATCGCTTTCTCAGTTCTGATGAAAGATCTGCAACCTGAAACATTAACACTATTACATTCCATGCTCTATTGTATGCTGGTAACATTTTTTTTTAATTGAGCACCTTGCTTATCCCGGCAATTCTAATCCACTCATCAAATATTTAAATCCTTCTGGACTTGCCCTTTTAAATTTCCAAACTCGATAATAGAAGGTGTATTACACCAAATTTGTTGCCTTTCATCACATGGCCAAAAACGTGCTTTACAACCAGACATCACAGCCGGTCTCATTTTCAGGCTTTAGTAACTCAGGCTACTATATGATGCTGATTCTATGACCTTTTCAAAAACAGCAGCAAGTGGTGTAGGAGGAAAGAACTGACTGAGCCTCTATATATTTTCTGTCTATCACTGCTTCTTCTTGTGTATGGCGTGCACAGCCTAAAGTTGTAGGACAACTTGTTCTATTTGATCTTATTTGATTGTGCACACCAGATTGATTGCATTCGTCGAAACAGGGAGGACCACGTGAAGGTTGCAATCTCCCACCCCCTATCACTGCTAAAGAGCCGATATTGGAAATGGAGGGGTGTTCTAGCACATATTTTGAACCATGGCAGTGATTCAGTTGTAGTTAGGGTTAGGATGTGAAGAATCATTCATTGTTGACAATCTGAGTGCTCTTTTCTTGAACATGAATAATCCCTGCATCAAAAATCTAAGGGAATGACATGGACAGAAGGAGTCGGTTGTGGATTTTCCCAGAACTCTCGTGGAGAGATGGTTGAGAATTAATAGGGCGGCATGGTGGGTCACGGGTAGAGTTGCTGCCTTACAGCGCCAGAGGCTGCTGATGACCTTTCATTTATAGTCAATTAGGAGTAACAGCAGGGCAACTTTATTGTGGCTGGAATCAAGGACACTTGCATCAGTGACAAAATCGCAGCTGAGGACATTTTCAAACTGTTCTTCAGGATGAGGCTGGCTGCTCTTTTGTCTTTGGCCTGCAAATGTGATAGCTGCAGCAAGAAATGAGTATAAAAGGTTAGGAGTTAATCGAATATTAACAAAAAAATCTTCTTCAAAAGTAAAACCAGTACTGTATTTAGTTAAGGGGGGTGAGGAAAAAGGTCACGTATAAGGCACTAATTAGCTAATCCTGTCTCAAGGCCCTTAAAAGCAACATAACATTATTCATTGAAGGACACAGATCTTTTCCAATTCATATTTTCCAAATGAACAATTAATGTAAAAGTCTCATGCAAACAAAAGGGTCTGAAGTCATCTCATCTGTTGTCAACTTTCTAATCAATTGCTAGTATTGTCCATTAACTAGATGATTATTTCTGTGGCTGTAAATATTGACCATATTTTCTACAATGCCAGCATTAGGTTATTGTGGTTCGCCAGGCCCTTTATTTAGTCATATTGTTCTTTGGTTATTTTGTTCTTCGCTGCACTGTCCCAGCCTTCCTATAAATATTTGGTTTCCTATCTCATAACTTCAGATTATTTAAATCAATTCAGAGCTACCAACTCCGTGTAAACCCCGACGTTGTTTGGCAGTCAGTATTGTTCTTTACATATGTTAAGGGACTTTGGATATCGGCGATCCAAACACACCAGGAAGTTGGGATAATTATTGTTGTTTCATTTAACCAACTGTTGGGCACTGTTCTGCTGCATTTGCACCAGAATTTAAGGAAATCAAAGTCTAAAGTCTGTGGTTAACGTATGAGCACATGATAGCTTCATTGCAAGCCAAGACGATGGATAAACAATAGCTGCTGCTTCTTGCGTATGGCGTGCACAGCCTAAAGTTGTAGGACAACCTGTTCTATTGGATCTTATTTGATTGTGCACGCCAGGTTGATTGCATTCGTCAAAACAGGGCGGGCCACGTGAAGGTTGCAATCTCCCACCCCATAAACAATAGCTAACACTTAAAGGGCAAATGTAGGAACTGCAACTGTTACGCATTGAAGATAGACACAAAGCATTGGAATAACTCAGTGGTTCAGGCACCGTCTCTTGAGAAAAGGAATAGGTGACGTTTTGGGTCGAGACTCTTCGTCAGACTGAGAATCAGGGGAGAGGGAAACTAGAGGTATGAAAATGTACAGAATAAATGCGAGCCGGCACCAATGGCCAAGAAGCCCACAATGGACCATTGTTGGCTGTGAAACAATACGATAGGATTGAACTTTATTTATCCCAGGGGGGATCTGCCAACTGTCATAAAACACAAAATACATGAAGCATGAAATTATAGTGACGAGTGGATAGGATTGGGGATGTGCAAAGATTGGGGGGGGGGGGGAGGGGAGTCCGTCTATCCCACGACAGAGGGGGGAGGAGTTGTACAGTTTGATAGCCACAGGGAAGATCTGTGGCGTTCTGTGCTGCATCTTGGTGGAACCAGTCTGTTGCTGAAGGTGCTCCTCAGGTTGACCAGTGTGTCATGGAGGGGGTGAGCTGTATTGTCCAAGAAAGCATAGCTTTCTGACACAAAAACACCAAACTAAAAGCGATTGGTACTCCAAAAGAAGGCAGGAGATATACTAGTTTAGCCAAGGTTCAATCCTAACCGGCCTTGGTGTGATCCGTCCGTTTGGTTTGTCACTGCTTGAGTTTCCTCCAAGTGCTCTGGGTTCCAAAAGTGGTAATATGGGGAAAATAAAATGGAATTGATTTAGATTGATGCTTGATGGCCAATGGGCCTGTTTCCATGCAGTACCATGATATAATTCTTCAAAGATAGCAAGCTTTCGAATCGGCCAAGACAATTATAGAGAATTCCATTCACATTTCTGACAGTGGTGATATGCCTATGTAAATGAATGTCAAGGATAAGTGGTCAGACTTTGCTCTTGCTGGTGATGGTCATGCCTGGCACTTTAGTGACATGAATGTTACTTGGCACTTATCAGCCCATGCCCAAACATTGTTTAGATGCTGCTGCTGCATGCAGCCATGGACTGCTTCCTTATACAAACTTGTCAATCTTCTCTCCATTCTTTCCAGCTTAACGACACTCTTCCTATAGCAGGTGACCAAAACTGAAAACGTTACTCTAAATGCAGCCTCACCAATGTCACAGCATAACATCCCAACCTCTCCGCTCAATATCCTGACTGATGGAGGCCATTTACCAAGAGCCTTCTTGACCACCCTATCTACGTGCGACGCCACTTTCAAAGAACTATGTACCTGCACTCCTAGATCCCTCTGTTCTACAACACTGAATAGGGCCCTGCCATTCACTGTGGATGTCCTGCCCTGGTTTGACTTCTCAAAATGCAACACCTCACACTTATAGATACATAGATACATAGAAAATAGGTGCAGGAGTAGGCCATTCGGCCCTTCGAGCCTGCACCGCCATTCAATACGATCATGGCTGATCATCCAACTCAGTATCCCGTACCTGCCTTCTCTCCATACCCCCTGATCCCTTTAGCCACAAGGGCCACATCTAATTCCCTCTTAAATATAGCCAATGAACTGGCCTCAACTACCCTCTGTGGCAGAGAGTTCCAGAGATTCACCACTCTCTGTGTGAAAAAGTTTTTCCTCATCTCGGTCTTAAAGGATTTCCCCCTTATCCTTAAGCTGTGACCCCTTGTCCTGGACTTCCCCAACATCGGGAACAATCTTCCTGCATCTAGCCTGTCCAACCCCATAAGAATTTTGTACGTTTCTATAAGATCCCCTCTCAATCTCCTAAATTCTAGCGAGTACAAGCCAAGTCTATCCAGTCTTTCTTCATATGAAAGTCCTGACATCCCAGGAATCAGTCTGGTGAACCTTCTCTGCACTCCCTCTATGGCTATAATGTCCTTCCTCAGATTTGGAGACCAAAATTGTACGCAATACTCCAGGTGTGGTCTCACCAAGACCCTGTACAACTGCAGTAGAACCTCCCTGCTCCTATACTCAAATCCTCTTGCTATGAAGGCCAACATACCATTCACTTTCTTCACTGCCTGCTGCACCTGCATGCCTACTTTCAATGACTGGTGTACCATGACACCCAGGTCTCGCTGCATCTCCCCATTTCCTAATCGGCCACCATTTAGATAATAGTCTGCCTTCCCGTTTTTGCTACCAAAGTGGATAACCTCACATTTATCCACATTATACTGCATCTGCCAAACATTTGCCCACTCACCCAGCCTATCCAAGTCACCTTGCAGTCTCCTAGCATCCTCCTCACAGCTAACACTGCCCCCCAGCTTAGTGTCATCCGCAAACTTGGAGATGTTGCTTTCAATTCCCTCGTCCAGATCATTAATATAAATTGTAAATAGCTGGGGTCCCAGCACTGAGCCTTGCGGTACCCCACTAGTCACTGCCTGCCATTGTGAAAAGGACCCGTTTACTCCTACTCTTTGCTTCCTGTTTGCCAGCCAGTTCTCTATCCACATCAATACTGAACCCCCAATACCGTGTGATTTAAGTTTGTATCCTAATCTCTTATGTGGTACCTTGTCGAAAGCCTTCTGAAAGTCCAGATACAACACATCCACTGGTTCTCCCCTATCCACTCTACTAGTTACATCCTCGAAAAATTCTATAAGATTCGTCGGACACGATTTACCTTTCGTAAATCCATGCTGACTTTGTCCAATGATTTCACCACTTTCCAAATGTGCTGCTATCCCATCTTTAATAACTGACTCTAGCAGTTTCCCCACTACCGATGTTAGACTAACTGGTCTGTAATTCCCCGTTTTCTCTCTCCCTCCCTTCTTAAAAAGTGGGGTTACGTTTGCTACCCTCCAATCCTCAGGAACTACTCCAGAATCTAAAGAGTTTTGAAAAATTATCACTAATGCATCCACTATTTCTGGAGCTACTTCCTTAAGTACTCTGGGATGCAGCCTATCTGGCCCTGGTGATTTATCGGCCTTTAATCCATTCAATTTACCCAACACCACTTCCCGACTAACCTGGATTTCACTCAGTTCCTCCATCTCCTTTGACCCGCGGCCCCCTGCTATTTCCGGCAGATTATTTATGTCTTCCTTAGTGAAGACGGAACCAAAGTAGTTATTCAATTGGTCTGCCATATCTGCATTAAACTCCATTAACCATCCCTCAGCCAGGAGCAAGATCCTTCTGTAATTTTTGACGACCGTCTTCGCTATCAACAACATCATCCACTTTAGTGTCATCCTCATAATTACCAATCATGCCTTCTACATTCTCATCCAAATCATTAATGTAAACCACAAACAATGGGCCCAGCACCGATCCATGGGCACACCACTAGTCACAGGCCTCCAGTCAGAAAATAACCTTCCACCATCACCCTCGGCTTCCTCCCATGAAGCCAATTTTGTATTCAGTTGGCTAGCTCTCCCTGGATCCCGTGCGATCTTGCCTTCCAGAGCAGCCTGCCACTGGGAACCTTATCAAATGCCTCGCTCAAGTCCATATAGACAACATTGTTTTTCCCTCATCAACCTTTTTGCTTACTTCTTCAAAAACCATCAGATTCGTAAGACACCATCTCCCATGTACAAAACCATTCTTAATCAGCCCCTGTCTATCTGTGTGTGTGTGTGTGTGTAGGTATGTACATGTATGTGTGTGTAGGAATGTATATATGTGTGTGTATAGAAATGTATGTGTGTGGAAATGTATGTGTGTGGAAATGTGTATGTGTGTGGAAATGTATATATGTGTGTGTGTGTGTGTGTGTGTGTGTAAATATGTGTGTGTCCCTCAGAATACTCTCCAGTAATTTGCCTGCCACAGATGTTAGGCTCAGTAATATATAGTTCCCAGGCTTTTCCGCGCAGCCCTTTTTAATTAGAGCCACAACATAAGCCACCATCCAGTCTTCCAACACCTCTTCCATGTCTAATGATGATTCATACATCTCGGCCAGGATGCCAGTCATTTCTTCTCTAGCTTCCCACAGTGTCCTCAGATATATATGATCAGACTCGTGAGATCAATTAAAAAAAAAATTCCATCACATTAAGTGGAAATGTATCTCTAAACTACATGGAAGTCATAGAGCCTTTGTTCTGTGTACAGTAGGGCAGTTTTTATTTAAAACGCTTTCTTAAGATGCTCATCTGAAACAGAAATCTGAAGCTGCAAATGACTACCAGACAGAATGTATTTCAGTGCTATGCTGAGTTATCACTGGCTGTCATTTTCCACATTCTCTTCTATGTCACAGCTATTACACATTTTCTACTAATTTCTGGTTGCGTTTCTGCTATTGGCCAGTTGAGAACGGGCTGGTGTTCATTCATCCCACATTGCTGAAGGCTCTCAGATTCAACACGGGCTGACTGCAGGGCAGCACCCAGTGCCTTTTATCCTGCAATACCTCGTCTTTCTCTGCCCGCGAGAAGAAGGAAAGCAGCCTACGGCCACAGTTTATTTTGTCTTTCATATTTCTACTTTGTCTGCAAGAATGAATGTACAGAGAATTCTATTTCCAAAGTGCCTTTTTGCATTGATTACGCTGAGTATCAGCACTCCTTTGAAGAGAGACCATGGACACTGGAGAGGTAAGGGTGGGTTTTAACCCTTTTATGTGAGACTGTATTTATAGAAAACTGATTGGTTCCTCATTTAGGTTTGGAATTAATGAGAGGTGATGCTGTATTCGGATTAAACATTTTTTCACTGGCAATTTGTAGAATTACATTGTCCGTTATAGTGAATTTGATCCTTTCCATTTAGGATATTGATAGAATCTGTGGAATAGCTCTTTCTGTGTCCACAGCAACATCTTCAATGCTGCCTGCAATGCTGCTGGTACAAAGGCAGCAGTTTAATCCAATCCAGTTTTATGCCAGTGACATCACTGAGTATTTATTTACCTTTTAACTTGCAGATGAGGGAAGGTTAGAATAAAAATAGCAATAATAAGATGAAATATTCCTGAAAGAATTTGAGTTGTATCTGCATCCAGAAAAACATTGCCCTTTTCCAGTTAACAACGAGTGATTTTTGAATCCATTTTTGTTTGGTATTTGAGGTTGTCAAATGAAATTAATTTCACCAAAAGGAATGAATGAATGAAAATGTTTAATTGGCTCCAGAATCTCGATGTGTATTTGACCTCATAAATGATCAGAATGGAAGAACGATGAATGATATTTTAAAAAAGAGTGCACATTTGATTAAAGGTGGTTAATCCTGATGCCAGATTTGTATCAGTTATTGAGGGGAAACCTGCAGACCAGTTGGTATATAATTTTGCTGCAAGTTACTAAACCATGTTCATTGATGTGTCTGACCTAGAACTGGACTGCATTGAATGAAATAGTTTTGGAGGTTGATCTTTAAGCCACAAGTGAGAGATGCTTATCACTGCTCTGTGGCTTGGCTAATTCAAGGCATAATGCAAGAAGTTAAACAATTAACCAAAATAATTGATCCATGAGATTAGATGTTGTTGCTTGTGAATAAATCAAAAAACTAATCCGCTTGAGAGCTTCATGTGACGTCAAACCATGTTTTTTCTTTGTGCAGGAAGGAACTGCAGATGCTGGTTTAAACCGAAGATGAGCACAAAATGCTGGAGTAACTCAGCGGGACAGGCAGCATCTCTGGAGAGAAGGAATAGGTGACGTTTCGGGTCGAGACCCTTCTTGAGACACAGAAGGGTCTCAACCCGAAACATCACCCATTCCTTCTCCCCAGAGATGCTGCCTGTCCTGCTGAGTTACTCCAGCTTTTTGTGTGTATCTCCTTGTTTTTCCTTTATTCAGCTTGATTTTGCACCAGTGCCTTTCAATTTGATTAAGGTCTTAGATTTATTTGGAGCAGTGTAGTATTTAGAGGATAGGTTTGCCAGTTTTTGCATGCTCTTATCTTTTTGTTATAGACTCACAATTGCAGAATATTCAATGGTATTTGTTTAGATGTGTAAGTGTGGACCAGTCGGCTTTTGAAATAATCATAATTTATTTATTAGCCAAGTATGTTTTGCAACGTACAAATAATTTGATTTTGCCACAGAGTCATACCAAAATAAGCAACAAGACACACAACTACATTAAAATTTACATAAACATCCACCACAGCGGCTCCACCACATTCCTCACTGTGATGGAAGACAATAAAGTCTAGTGAGCACCATAATCAAATCTAATCCTCCTGACATTCTGTAGAGTCACAGAGGATATGAATCATAGAAATGCATCTTGGAAACAGGCCATTCAACCCATCTACTCCATGTCTGCTTCACTGAAGCATTCTTCCAAAGTATTTCACTATCTTTGTACACGTGCAGAAACCAATTTTTTACTTTGCAAGGTGACGTATATGGACGCAAAATGCTGTTGGATATCGCGAGATTGTACAAGATGCTATTTAGAAGCAGATCTATCTGTAAGCTATGGAATGCTCCTCTATGTGAAGAGCCATCATCTCAGTTACCTATCTGTATGACATGTGAATTGAAGAGAAGCATTGTTAAATTCCATCCCTTGTCATCTTGGATTATGTCCTCAAGTCTTCAAAACCATTATTCTTCCAGTTTTATTTGTCAAATAGCATAGTATGAAATAATAGCATACAGTTGAAAGGGATTTTAGTTCATTAACCTTGAGATGTATCCGTTTTTGTAGATTTTTCTGTAAACCTACCTGAATAGTTTGTTTTTAATTTCCAGATTCTCTGTTACGCAACGCTTATTCTTGTGAAGTGCAATACCCCCTCTGTACGATATGCAGGTTATGTTCCTTGAAAATAGTCCATATCTGAGCATCACATCTGAGGAAGGATGTGCTGGCTCTCGAGAGGGTCCAGAGGAGGTTTACAAGAATGAGCCCTGAAATGAGTGGGTTAACCTATGATGAGCATTTGATAGCACTGGGCCTGTACTCACTGGAGGGAGGTGGGGAGTAGGAGGCAGGAGAATGGGGTTAGGAGGGAAAAATAGATCAGCCATGAATGAATGGCAGACTTGATGGGCCAAATGGTCTAATTCTGCTCCTATCACTTATGACCTTATGACCATATTGCCATTTTCCACAATGGGAAGCTACGCCATCTGCATGTGCGTTCAGAAATATGAGTTGAAAAACTTTTTTTTTTTCACTAGCTCCATGAGAGCAAATATTACTCTTTATCTCAAATTGTTCAGTTTACTTTATTGTCACATGTGAAAAGCTTTTGTTGCGTGCTAACCAATGATGACCATCGAACCACCCACAGTGCATGAATACAGGACAAGGGAATAACGTTTAGTGCAAGGTAAAGTCCGATCAAAGATAGTCTGAGGGTCACCAATGAGGTAGATAGTAGTTCAGGACGGCTCTCTGGTTGTGCTCGGATGGTTCAGATGCATAACAGCTGGAGAAGGCAGGAGAGCAGAGTTGAGAGGGAAAGATAGATCAGCCATGATTGAATGGCGGAGTAGACTTAATGGGCCGAATGGCCTAATTCTGCTCTTATCACTTATGAACAATGAATGTTGACGAGGCCAAGAAAGACTGTTCTAAAAATGTCTCCACATAACAGTATTTTCTCACCATTATGTTGTTGAAAATGGATTTTATCCTAGAAATGCAAAAACGGCCATGTGCACGCATTCTATATTGTTCAGGAAACTTTCTTGGACTTTTTACAAACACTGGCACAATGGTAGAGTTGCTGCCTTACAGCGCCAAAGACCCGGGTTCAATCCTGACTATGGGTGCTGTCTGTACGGAGTTTGTACGTTCTCCTGTGACCGCATGGGTTTTCTCTCGGTACTCAGGTTTCCTCCCACACTCCAGAGACGTGCAGGTTTGTAGGTTAATTGGCTTCTGTAAACTGTAAATTGTGCCTTGTGTGTAGTATGATACATAGATACATAGAAAATAGGTGCAGGAGTAGGCCATTCGGCCCTTCGAGCCTGCACCGCCATTCAATATGATCATGGCTGATCATCCAACTCAGTATCCCGTACCTGCCTTCTCTCCATACCCCCTGATCCCTTTAGCCACAAGGGCCACATCTAACTCCCTCTTAAATATAGCCAATGAACTGGCCTCAACTACCCTCTGTGGCAGAGAGTTCCAGAGATTCACCACTCTCTGTGTGAAAAAGTTTTTCCTCATCTCGGTCTTAAAGGATTTCCCCTTTATCCTTAAGCTGTGACCCCTTGTCCTGGACTTCCCCAACATCGGGAACAATCTTCCTGCATCTAGCCTGTCCAACCCCATAAGAATTTTGTACGTTTCTATAAGATCCCCTCTCAATCTCCTAAATTCTAGCGAGTATAAGCCAAGTCTATCCAGTCTTTCTTCATATGAAAGTCCTGACATCCCAGGAATCAGTCTGGTGAACCTTCTCTGCACTCCCTCTATGGCTATAATGTCCTTCCTCAGATTTGGAGACCAAAACTGTACGCAATACTCCAGGTGTGGTCTCACCAAGACCCTGTACAACTGCAGTAGAACCTCCCTGCTCCTATACTCAAATCCTCTTGCTATGAAGGCCAACATACCATTCGCTTTCTTCACTGCCTGCTGCACCTGCATGCCTACTTTCAATGACTGGTGTACCATGACACCCAGGTCTCGCTGCACCTCCCCATTTCCTAATCGGCCACCATTTAGATAATAGTCTGCCTTCCCGTTTTTGCCACCAAAGTGGATAACCTCACATTTATCCACATTATACTGCATCTGCCAAACATTTGCCCACTCACCCAGCCTATCCAAGTCACCTTGCAGTCTCCTAGCATCCTCCTCACAGCTAACACTGCCCCCCAGCTTAGTGTCATCCGCAAACTTGGAGATGATGCTTTCAATTCCCTCGTCCAGATCATTAATATAAATTGTAAATAGCTGGGGTCCCAGCACTGAGCCTTGCGGTACCCCACTAGTCACTGCCTGCCATTGTGAAAAGGACCCGTTTACTCCTACTCTTTGCTTCCTGTTTGCCAGCCAGTTCTCTATCCACATCAATACTGAACCCCCAATACCGTGTGATACTGTTGCTGTTGTATGGGTTGATCGCTGGTCGGCATGAACTCTGTGGGCTGAAGGGCCTGTTTCCACACTGTATTTCTGAAGTCAAAATGTAAATGGAATTGCTCTGTGCATTCCAGCACTGGACCCATACCTAATGGCAAATTTAAAAAAAAACTGTAGACGCTGAACATCTGAAACAGAATGGAAAATGTTGTACTGCTGGATTGTCTTTTCAGCCTGAAATATCAAAACAGTGTTTCCTTCCACAAATGCAGGCTGCCCTGCTGAGTATTTCCAGCTTTGCCTTTTTTTATTACTTACTTATTGGCATTGTTCTCATTATGTCATTTTTCAGCGTGGCATGGTGAAATAAGTCCTTGGTTGGTGGCTTAAAAAAAAGCAAGATTTCTAAATGCTATTTGCTCTAAAACTATTTAATTTTAAAAGTCATTCGCAGTCTGACTTGGGTCTTGTGCACTATGCTGCAAATAATTCTCTGCAGACTCAGAAAATCTACTCCCGATTTCCACTGAAACTAAAACAGAAAATTCTGGAAGCGATCAGCAAGTCAGCCAGCATCTGTGAAGAGAGAAAACTACAGGAAGAAGTTCGAAGGTAGAGAAAAGATTTGCAATCTAACAAATAGAGAAACTACTATGAATGTTTAGTTTAGTTTAGATACAGCGCAGAAACAGGCCCTTTGGCCCACTGAGTCCGTGCCAACCAGCGATCCCTGCATACTAATGCTATCCAACACACACTAGGGACAATTTACACTTATACCAAGCCGAATAACCTACAAACCTGTATGTCTTCGGAGTGTGGGAGGAAACCGGAGCACCCAGGGA
Organism: Malacoraja senta; assembly: GCA_038087875.1. Lineage (NCBI taxonomy): Eukaryota > Metazoa > Chordata > Chondrichthyes > Rajiformes > Rajidae > Malacoraja > Malacoraja senta. The sequence goes on from JAXLNO010004565.1 coordinate 95,265, forward strand.
AACCCCACACAGTCACAGAAAGAGCGTACAAACTCTACAAACAATACCCATAGTCAGGGTTGAACCCGTGTCTCTGACGCTGTAAGGCAGCAACTCTACTGCTGCACCACTGTGTCACCCCAAACTACTTTATATCCTGGCATTTCGAGACAAGAGAGAAAAGAAACAAAGGAACATATTGAAACCGAAGACTCCCTAATCCTCCCTTTTCTGCAAATTAAGACATGCTTTATTTTCTCATTTTTCAAGTTGTGATGAAGGTTCATGAGGTTAATTCCCAGGATGGAGGGACTGACATATGATGAAAGAATGGGTCGGCTGGGCTTGATTTCACTGGAATTTAGAAGGATGAGAGGGCATCTTTAGTTAGAAACATATAAAATTCTTAAAGGATTGGACTGGCTAGATGCAGGAAAAATGTTCCTGATGTTGGGGGAGTCCAGAACCAGTGGTAACAGTTTAAGAATCAGGGGTAGGCCCTTTAGGACGGAGATGGGGAAAAACTTCTTCACCCAGACTGTTGTGAATCTGTGGAATTCTCTGCCACCAGACAGCAGTGGAGGCCGATTCACTGGATGTTTTCAAGCGCGAGTTAGATTTATCTCTTAGGGCTAAAGGAATCAAGGGATATGGGGAAAAAGCAGGAACGGGGTACTGATTTTAGATGATAAGCCATGATCATATTGAATGGCGGTGCTGGCTCGAAGGGCTGAATGGCCTACTCCTGCACCTATGTTTCTATTTTCTGCTGCTGGAGACCCTTTACAATGAGTGTTATATGCTGCTGATTTGTTAACAGTTGGAAATTAATCAAACTGTCAGAGTGGCAGTGTAAGTTTGAGTGGCAGAAGCACAGAAGAGTAACCTCAGGCAATGTTCATTCCTTTGGGTTGTAAGCTGCCCATATGTGGGGCTGTTCCCTCAGTTTGCATGTAGGCCCACTCTGGCAATGGGTGCAGGCTCAGGACTGAAATGTCGCACCTTGGTACTAGGAGGGGGCAGTTGGAGACGTCGGGCGTGATGAGCAAGGGCCGGTAAGGTGAACTGGGGTAATGCCTCCAGCACCTTCAAGGTTGGCTGCAGGAGTTGCCCCCGGGACACAAAGATGGCCGGGTGAGGAGAGGGACATCCGATCGTGGGCTGAGCCGGTTAAAGATGACAGAGGAAAGCCCTGCAGCAGCCTGGGGCTTACCTGGATCGGGAACTGCTCTAGTAGACCAAGCGTGCGGGCCGACTGGACTTTGTAAATGGCGGTGCCCGCTTGTGTAAATATGCTAAAAGAATTTCATTGTGCAGTTGCATCTGACAAATAAATCACCATTGAACCATTGAACTTGGGACAGACTGCCAGGACTGGTCTATCAGTCCACAGGTTCTCCTGATGTGAGATGTTGGAGTAACTCAGCAGGACAGGCAGCATCTCCCGAGAGAAGGAATGGGTGACGTTTCGGGTCGAGACGCGTTTCTCCTGATGTACCCTGCAACCAGTTTCCATTGGTCTCAAGCATCTGTTGGTGTTGGTGTTCCACAAACATTGTGGCAGTTAATGTCTGAAGAATGATTTCTCGAAGACCCTGCAATCTTGCATTCCCCTCCAATGGATTACAAAAGACTGTTCATAATGCTGAATTGCTCATTTACTGATAACAAGGTTCACCTTACTGTGTGGCTGGTTAATGGAAAATACATTAGTGCAGTAATCATCCAACGTGAGATTAAAACAAGAAAATGGAGTAAACAAAAATACCGTTGCTCCGTGATTGTGAAATCCCTCCATTTCTTGCTGGTAATGGTTTATTGAAATTATTAAGACTGGGTTTGCATTAGCCTGTAGGAAAGAACTGCAGATGCTGGTTTAAATCGAAGGTAAACACCAAATGTTGGAGTAACTCAGCGGGACAGGCAGCATCTCTGGAGAGAAGGAATGGGAGACCCAAGGGTCTCGTATTTCTGAATAATTTCTGTATTATTCCCAGGAATACCTGCCATTGCTGTTCCACTGTCACCCAAGTGTCTCGGCCCAACAAGTAGTTAAGATTTTAATTGAGAAACCGGAACTGCAGAAGTTGGTTTACAAAAAAATATACAAAGTGCTGGAGTAACTCAGCAGGTCAGGCAGCATCTTTGGAGAACGTAGATAGGTCCATGTTCTCCAGCGATGTTGCCTGATCCGCTGAGTCACCCCAGCACTTTGTGTTTTTGTTTTGTAAATCAGCATCTGTAGTCCCTTGTGTCTCCAATGCTGCAGTGTCATATTAGAATCGCCATTGCAAAATGGTAATTATTAGACAAGATTTTAAAATGACAGTATTGTTGTATGCAGCATTGTTTCAACTCCCCTAGTTGAAAGTAAATCAATATCTAAAGCAACCTCTGATGCTGCAGGCATTTTTGTCATTCATGCCTTTCCCAACATCCATGAATCAAACGGTCAGTTTAACACTGAAAGTTCTACCTTTGTTGGATGTGGAGAGTTGACTGAGCACGAAGTTAGCATTTGCGACTCACATGAGCATGACCAACTCAAAGCATTTGACATCAGCAACGCTGGAGAAGTGGAAATTCTGAAATTGATGGTGGTTGTAAAATGGCAGCAACACAGGAGTTTTACACAATAGATATAACAGCTTCATGACCAGGGCAATGCAATGTGTGATTTCTACATTATCTTTGTTTAATGTTCTGATGGTGCAAATGGCTAGAAATAAAGTGGGACTAGTGTAGCTGGGACATGTTGGCCTGTGTGGGCAAGTTTGGCCGAAGGTCCAAAGCATTTCCATGCTGTATCACTCTCTGACTCTGTGGCTTTAGCCATTGTAGATAACTGCTGTCAACGCTGACCAGTGAGATTGGTCCTAAGTGTGTTCATATTTGGAATATTTGAGATAAGTGTCACAGCATGGTGATTTCTACATTCTGTCTTTTCATTTATCAAAACACGTTTTCTTGATTCTGCAAGAGACTCGTATGCCATCAGAAATGTGCATCCATGATTGTGTTATCAGGATAAGGGAAGGAATCCAGCAACAGAATTTTAACATGCCTGTGGCCTCTGTGCTCTCAGCGTGCCAAATTGTAAACAGCTTTTATTATAGATGTGCATTAGTAGTAATTGTATTCAGGTCCCATTGGGCTTCCCCTCCTGGAAGAACTTGAATGCCGTGAACCTTGGCTGAATTAAACGGTTGCCGATGCCCTGCATGCTGAATCGTTGTTCCTCTAGATGCTTTTTCTTTTAGCGCCTCTATTTCTGATTTTTGTTTTGACAAGTTTATTTCTGATACTACCGCCATGATGACTGACTGCACATATTCTTGTGGAATCTTGAGTGCATTTTTCACCCAGGGCCATCCCAAAGTGTTTTACATCAGCAGACATTGTAGAAGATTTACATTCAGTAAATTACTACAGAGAATGAGCTTTTAATCTGCTTTAGTTGGCTCTGAAAGGAGATATTAACTAAGACTTCAGCAGAAAAATGAGCTTTTCTATCTGCCTCAACTGTTGATAGGGTCTTACATCCACTTACGACAATTCGGCATTCAACATTATTCTTGGAAAATATACTTGTGATCTCTATAATACTAGTGTTTCAGAAAGAACTGCAGATGCTGGAAAAATCGAAGGTAGACAAAAGTGCTGGAGAAACTCAGCGGGTGAGGCAGCATCTATGGAGCAAAGGAATAGGTGACGTTTCGGGTCTCGAAACGTCACCTATTCCTTTGCTCCATAGATGCTGCCTCACCCGCTGAGTTTCTCCAGCATTTTTGTCTACCTTCTATAATACTAGTGATCTCCATAATACATATTTCTCCTTTTTCCAACATTGGTTCCTGTCACGATATTTGGAAGTTGCAATATAATGTTGTAAAATGAATGTCAATACACTCTGCAAGTAGACAGATGTTGCCACATTTTGTTTCTAAATGGTGATCATCACTTTGGTTCTCTGATTTGCCCTTGACTTTTTTTGTGGTAATACTCAGACTGAGCATTAGAGTGTGCTGTTGAATAGCCAGCACACAAGAGATCTGGGCTTTTATGCTTTTCATTCACTCTGACTTTGAAAAGGGATTATTTAATTGTTCAAATAAAAACCTATTTTCTCATACTGTATATGCTGGACAGATAGCAGGGGGAAAAGTCACTCCAGCATTAGGAAACGTTTTGGTTTTAACATCTTTTATTGACAATATATTTGGATTTTTAAGTAATGTATAAATACATTAAAATGTGGTTTAGAATTTGCAGATATCTGCATTACATTATTGACCTTTTTTTAGTTTAATTTAGTGTCACATGTACCGATGTACAATGAAAAGCTTTTGTTGCATCTTATCCAGTCAGTGGAAAGACAATACATGATTACAATCGAGCCGTCCACAGTGTACAGATACATGATAAAGGGAATAACTTGAATAACGTTTAGCACAAGATAATATCCAGTAAAGTCCGATTAGAGATAGTTCTAGGTTCTCCAATGAGGTAGATAGTAGCTCGGGACTGCTCAGGATGGTTCAGTTGCCCGAGAACAGCTGGGAAGAAACTAAGGAAGAAGCTATCCCTGAATCTGGACAATGTATTGGCTATTACATGCATTTGAAAATTCTATGTTACCTTTTGGATTTCTAAAGAAATTTAATTTAATTAGTAAATCTTAATTTGCATATAAGATGATCAATAATATACATTTCTCAGAACAGATTGTGTCATAATATTCATAGAAATATCTGTACAGATGTGAAAAGGATTGGTTCTGTTTACACTGGCAGTCAAGAACTTGTTGAAGACATTGTCATCTTTGCCTGTTCTTTGCCAATAGAAGCACAACAGCAAGTCTGTCAGGTTTGATACACATCCAAATGTGACCAGATCAACAGAAAACTAAACTCCTCAAATGCAGCCGAGGGTTGCCTTATAATAAAGCCGTCTCAATATTCACATGAAAGACTATTCAGAACTGATGGGATGCCCAACTATTAGTTGCTTTTTCAATATTAAATATTCCCACAAGAGTCGTCTTCTTCTTTTCGTGTCCATCTTGTTACAAATGTTGACTTCGCTGTCATCATCCGTCCTGAAAAGGACGCAAGCTTCCGGCGACAATCAGTGGGAGCCATCACTGATGTGGACGTGGATGCTTCGCTATGGGGCCCCGACAAGAGTGCAATGCATGTTTCATCATTGCTGCATTTCAAACGCAAGGATCAGCTTGTGAGCAGAGATTGCTGCTTCTGGGGCTTGTTCCTGGAAAGTAGGTTCCAATTAACAACAATGTCACTTAAGGATAACCGGAAAATACTGCTGGGTTATGTTTGGTGGACATCTCCAAGACGAGCGTCATTAAATCGGGGAAAGTATTTAATGTCTTAGTGGGCTTAAGTGGATAAATCCTCAGGGCCAGATGAGATGTATCCTAAACCGCTAAGGGAGGTGGTTGCTGAGGCCATGTCAGAGATTTTCTTGGTTGCTAAACACTTTAACTCCCCCTTTTGTAGCAAGCAGCAGTCAGTGTTATAATATCAACACATTCACCCACAGAAAAAAAGAGACAAGGTGCTGGAGTAACTCAGCAGGTCAGGCAGCATCTCTGGAGAACATGAATGTTTTGGGTCTGGATCCTTCAGAAGAAGTGTACCTTATGTTTTTTTTTTGTAAAAACAACATCCGCAGTTCCTTGTTGCTACATTCACCCAAAGCATAGTGTCATATTGAGATCATAAGTGATAGGAGTAGAATTAGGCCATTTGGCCCATCAAGTCTACTCCTACCATTCAATCATGGCTGATCTATCTCTCCCTCCTAACCCCATTCTCCTGCCTTCTCCCCATAACTTCTGGCACCTCTGTTTGTATCATCCAAAGATTTACTGATGTTCGGAGCGACTCATGAGAAACAGAGTTCTGATGCTCGGAGTATAGATCTGAATTTAAGTGTGATTGGGAAAGCCTAACAAGAAAGAGGCAAGGTAAATGAAGCTCAACATTGAAAACATTGTACAAACTCGATAACTTTAAAGTCTTTAAGCTCTGAACAATCTTGCTGGAGTGTTAAACTGCTTTTCCTGTTAGATTGTTAGTTCCCCTGGTCTGTGATAGAAAACCTTGGGTTTCCAACAGGAATCCATTCATAGTTTCTCTTTTTATTCAAGGACACTCGATGATAATAAACTTGGAAAACTCACAGAAAAGTGGGTATTTGCTGCCATCCTATGGTGAAGGTTATATATGCAACGGCAGAATAAAATATAAGAACTGCCACGTACCACCTACATGTGCTTTAATAAATTAAAAAAGTGAATTTATATTAACAAATCTAGCTTCAAGCATGATGCTACATTTGCAAAAGAGCGCAGGAAGATCAAAGCTGTACCTTAGGCAGAGACTTCAAAGGCAATTAGCAGAATAAAGCCAGAAGCTCTCTATTGTTCCCAGGTCTTTCAAACACAGATTTTCATCTGTATTGTCAAAAAGGCTGCATCCTTTCTGGCCTCGATCAGATTTTTTTTGAATTGAGGGGGAAAAAAGGATAAATAGATGAGAATGATATCAATACATCTTCCCATGTGAGGCATTAAACAAAACTGCATCAAGATGTCAGATTGTAGAAACAAGAATCTGGAGGTGCTGGTTCATGAGGAATGACACAAGGTGCTGGAGTAACTCAGCGGGTCAGGCAGCATCTCTGGACATCATGGATAGGTGACGTTTCCCAGAGTGCTGGAGTAACTCAGCGGGTCAGGCAGCATCTCTGGAGAACATGGATAGGTGACGTTTCACAGAGTGCTGGAGTAACTCAGCGGGTCAGGCAGCATCTCTGGAGAACATGGATAGGTGAGGTTTCACAGAGTGCTGGAGTAACTCAGCGGGTCAGGCAGCATCTCTGGAGATCATGGATAGGTTGCGTATTGGGCCAGGACCTTTCTAATCCCGAAACGTGGCCTATCCAAGTTCTCCAGAGATGCTGCCTGACCCGCTAGATATTCCAGCATTTTGTGTCCAATGATCTTAGATTTCCTAGGCACTATTCCGAGACATCAGTGGACTTGTCCTGTGCTCTCCCTCAATTACAACCACAAATACAATATCTCTTTTTTTTTAAACTAGTTGAGAAACTAGTTTAAAAGTAAGCTAAATTTGAAATTCATCCTCTCTTTTCGTGTCATGATTTGAAAATTGTGCTTTGTGTTAATACCCAATCGAGTCACCATCAAAAATATCATCAGATTGACCAGTAAAGCTTTCCACCTCAGCAAAGTGCCAAGAAAATAGAGTAGTGATCAATGCAGCAAAACCCGGTCATAGGTTGTACTGATTTATTACGATGAGGATGCAAATAGGCTTTGTGCAAAGCCTGATGCTTTATGCCTATATTCATTGCAGGAGCAATGTCAGGCTTGCTAAAGTGAATAACGTCAGAAATGCCTGTTCTGATTTCACCTGTAAATTTTGACTGGAGCAATTTACTACAGTTTATTGGAATTTCTGGCTGATTTGTGCTCGGGAAAAACAAGTGCCAACCAGTCCCATTTCCAAGTCTTAATATGTGAAATAGAGAGGGTGATGATCTTCCAATAATACACATGTGGCATATACCAACACTCCCGGTGAAATGTGGTTCACTTTGCAAGTACGATACGATAGAACTTTATTATCCCAGGAGGGAAATTGGTCTGCCAACAGTCATAAAACACAACAAGATCCATGAAACATGAAATTAAAATGACGAGTGGAAAGTGCAGGGTTTGGGATGTGCAAATATTGAGGAGGGGGGGGAGAGGGAGTCGGGTTACCCCACGACAGAAGGGGGAGGAGTGGGCCACGGGTAAGATGGATCTCCTGTGGCGTTCTGTGCTGCATCTCGGTGGAACCAATCTTTTGCCAAAGGTGCTCCTAAAAGCCCTGTCCCACGGTACGAGTTCATTCCAAGAGCTCTCCCGAGTTTGCCCTGATTCGAACTCGGAGATTTATGGTAATGGCCACTCGTCGGTACTCGGGGCTCTCGTGGACATTTTTCAACATGTTGAAAAATCTTCACGAGTCTTCCGTGCTTACCTGCCGTTAGCGAGTCTTCCCGAGTACCTGCCGTTAGCGTTACGAGACGTCCCCGAGCTCCGACGTGCCCGCTACGTTCATTCTCCGTGCTTACCACGAGTTTGATTTTTTTAAAACTCGGGAGAGCTCTTGGAATGAACTCGTACCGTGGGACAGGGCTATCAGGTTGACCAGTGTGTCATGGAGGGGGTGAGTTGTATTGTCCAGGATGTATGAGATCTGGAATAATAAGTTGGATTGGACAGGATGTGTTTACTGCAGTGAGCAGCCGTCAGCATATTGCTCTAGGCCTGCTCCAGTAACTTTGTGTATCTGATAGATTTATTTCTTTGTTCACTTTCCATGGTGGAGCAGAATTCAACTCAGCATGGCCAAGAGGGATGGCCAAAAGCTGCAGTTGAATGAGAATCTTCTGCTCATTTATAGAGGCATAGAGTTACACAGTGTGGAAACAGACCCTTCAGCCCAACTTGCCCACACTGACCAACATGCCCCATCGAAACTCGTCCCACTTGCCTGCGTTTGGCCCATATCCCTCTAATCCTGTCTAATTGCTTCCTAAAAATTCCGACAGTCCCTGCTTCATCTACCTCCGGCATCTCGTTCCATATACCCACCACCCCATGTGAAAAGGTTACCCCTCAAATTCCTATAAAATCTTTCCGCCCTCATCTTAAACCTGTGCCCTCTGGTTCTCCTTTCCCCTACCTTGGGCATGAGACTCGGGGAAAATGTACGAACTCCGTACAGACAGCACCCGCAGTCAGGATTGAACCCGGGTCTCTGGCGCTGTGAGGCAGCAACTCTACTGCTGCGCTTCCGTGCCGCCCTGTGTGATCTTTGTGTGATGCCTGCAGTTTGCTCTGCTGGTTTGCCTCCAGTTACAACACCCAGTTATGGACACACTGCCAGTATCCGCTCTTACAAGTGGCTAGCACAGGCCCCGTTGTCAGCACCGAGTCTCAGTGTCAACAAGGCATTAAAGTCGTTAAAATGCCGGGGTAGGATGATAAAGACCTGATAAGAAAAACTGAATAGTATGCAGTTCAGCCGAACAGGAAAGTGCAGACATTATCTCAGGCATTGTATGTTTTCTGAGTGATTAAATCAATCCAAACTCATCGCCTTGCTGCTCCACCCCCAGGCCAGTACCATCCAGAAACAAATCCTATGAAAGGTGGCTGTATAGGCTGCTGACCATTGTGAACTGTGGGGGTGGGTGGGTGAAGGAGGAACCCGGGAGGTGGGTCGGCTGCCAGCTGCTTATTAAGAAGTAAGCAATTTGTCATCAATCTCATCTGTCTTCTTTCAGACCCATTGAGTGTTTGCAACCTGACACTGCAAGCAGCTACTTTACAATTGTACCAGCTCCTGCTGCCTGGGTCAGGCCCTCCTGCTTAGAACTGGGCCTGTTTGCTCCTGTCGGGGGAGAGTGTGATATGTGATTACCAGATTCCCTGCTGCCTTCCCATGCAACTGCTCACAGTTGTTGGGGGTTATGGTATGTGGTGTTGACAGTTTTATTTAAGAACACCAGCAGTGGAGGCCAATTCACGGGAAATTTTCAAGAAAGAGTTAAGGGCCTGTCCCACTGTACGAGCTAATTCAAGAGTTCTCCCGAGTTTCCCCTGATTCGAACTCGGAGAATTACACTCGTAGGTACTCGGGGCTCGTGGACATTTTTCAACATGTTGAAAAATCATCACGAGCTTACCGCGATTCCCGAGTACCTGCTGTTAGCGTTACGAGCCGTTAAGAGACATCCCGAACTCTGACGTACTCGCTACGTACATTCTACGTGCTTACCACGAGTTTGATTTTTTTTAAACTCGGGAGAGCTCTTGAATTACCTCGTACAGTGGGACAGGCCCTTTAGATTTAGCTCTTAGGGCTAATGGAATCAAGGGATATGGGGAGAAAGCAGGAAATGGGGTACTGATTTTGGATGATCAGCCATGATCATATTGAATGGTGATGCTGGCTCTCTAAACTAAAGTAAACTTTGCTGCAGTGAAAATCAGTGCAGTATGCATTCATGCACCGACCAACGTGCATGTGCAAGCGTTAAAGAAGGAACTGCAGATGCTGGGAAATCGAAGGTACACAAAAATGCTGGAGAAACTCAGCGGGTGCAACAGCATTTATGGAGCGAAGGGGATATAGGCAACGTTTCGGGCAGAAAGGGTTTCGGCCCAAAACGTTGCCTATCTCCTTCGCTCCATAGATGCTGCTGCACCCGCTGAGTTTCTCCAGCATTTTTGTGTACGTGCAAGCCTTGCGTCAGTGGCATTAAATACAGCTAACATCAAAAATGAACACATTAATAATTTACCGTGTATTTAAAATAGAACTGTAGGACATTTTATCTTATTTTTAATTAACTATTTAAATAAGTTTGCACTGGATGTTAAGGATAAGTAGTTTGTACAATTTAATTGGATTGGGCCCTCAATGTAATCTGATCTTTACAAAGATCAATTTCTGTTATCTTTACTTTGCTCTCATTAAAACTACTTGCAGGTTGCTGCCCTAATTCAGATTTTTTTTCTCTTTTACCCTGCAGAGATGCAACATGGAGCCGCAGATATAGGTAGTGATATCGATTACATAGCAGCGATTCTGGCCAAAAGAGTTAATAGTCTACAAGTTAATAGTCCACAGTCAAATGCAGCGGGTAAGTGCACTTTCACTCAGCACATCAGAGGGCTTAAGACCAAATCCAAAATGTGAAAGAAATGGTTTTGAGACCCATTGTGTCCTTTGTTGAAGCCCCCTGCTGGGTTTTGTTCCTATGTTTGCACCATTGTAACAAGCAGCTTCTCTGCTGGTCACCATTACCTGCTGTAAAATGGTGGCACTTTGATCTGTTGTGACAATTGCAGCATTGTTAGCTCAGACCTGGGAATGCAGAAACACGTATTGTTGTCTGCGTTGGAAATACGCAAGTGTGGATGAAATGTTTACGAAGGAACTGCAGATGCTGGAAAATCGAAGGTAGACAAAAATGCTGGAGAAACTCAGCTGGGTGAGGCAGCATCTATGGAGCAAAGGAAATAGGCGACGTTTCGGGTCGAAACCCTTCTTCAGACCCGAAACATCGCCTATTTCCTTTGCTCCATAGATGCTGCCTCACCCAGCTGAGTTTCTCCAGCATTTTTGTCTACCAAGTGTGGATGAAGGAAGGTTTGGGTGCGTTTTTGTTTACCCTGGTTTTGGCTACTCGTGTCCTATTCTGCACATATACCTGCTTAACATGTTGTAGGGTATTCACGGTAACCTCCTCTGGTCACTTGCTCTTTTGTTTATTGAAACTTTAATCTAATTCCAAATGTCCTCCATTGAAAGACACAAAGTGCTGGAGTGGCTCAGCTGGGTCAGGCAACATCTCTGGAGTAAATGGATAGGTGATATTTTGGGTCGGGATTCGACACATCACCTATGTCCGAATAAGAGTCCCGTCCGGAAATTTCACCCATCCTTTTTCTCCTGAGATGCTGCCGGACTCACTGAGGCTTGGTGCAGCCAATGCCAAGGGTCTGTGGGGGAGGAACACAGTCTAGGGTCTTTCCACTGCTGGACATTGGGGGGCAAGGTCAAGGGTGAGACTCCCCTCATATAAGAGAAGGGGGCAACGTGAGTGACAAGGGTGCCTTTTCAAATGATATTTTTGTAAACATTACCAATTATAACGTTAATAAATTTATGTATAGCCGTTGAGAATGTCGGAAGAGTTTTTGCATTGTTCTTGTTTTGTATATATATTTTTATCCTGAATAAAGTTCATTTTTGGAAACAAATATACCTTTTTTGTAAATGAATTGGCTGCTCTATGAGGGATAAAAAAAGGGGGAGGATGAGGGGGGGAGAACTACGCTAGAGAGAATTGAGGAGGGATGAAAAAGGAAGGGAGGAGAAGTAAAAGGTGTAGAGTGATAGTGAAAGAGGAAAGAGGAAGGAGCAAAACAACAGAGAGGAAAGAACGGCAGTCTTGTGTGAAGATAATCATGGGCTCTGTTTTACGCATGGTCAAATGTTAGATACTCAGCGGGTCAGGCAGCATCTCTGGAGAACATGGGTAGGTGACCTTTCGGGTCGAGGCTGCCTGACCCGCTAAGTTACCCCAGCACTTTGTCACTGAAGAAGGGTCCTGACACGAAACGTCACCTATCCATGTTCTCCAGAGATGCTGCCTGACCTGCTGAGTTACTCCAGCACTCTGTGTCCTGAATTGGCAAGGAATAAATATTTGACCACGTTAAATGCATCAAGATAATTGCTGCCTTCAGGAGATATGGGTGTAAATTATGAATTACTTTGCCTTACTCAATCCTTCATTACTGCAGGACTAAGGAGAGCAGCGGATAGTATTCCATCTCCCACATCCCCTGATATTGTTGGAGCACTTTGCACTGCCATCTCTTCAAATTCCCACTGAAATCATCTCAACATACCTCGACTCCACTTGGTCCAATCCCTCCCGACCTGGGTCCACGACGCCCCACACGCCCTTTGTCTCTTCAATGACTTCTGTTTTCCAAGCTCCCACTCCCTCATCTACTAAAAATGAGTCTAAAGAAGTGTCTCAACCCGAAACGTCGCCCATTCCTTCTCTCCAGAGATGCTGCCTGCCTGTCCCGCTGAGACACTCCAGCATTGTGTGTGTCTATCTTCTTTTAAAAAAGAAATTGATCTCTTGTCAAATATAAGTTTCCAATGCAATACTTTGTGTTAACAGTTAACAGTTTGGAAGCTGCTCAACTGCAAGATGAATTGAGGGTAATTCGTGCGGGCCAAAAATCTGACAAAGATGTGACTACAAGCACACCGCAACATAGAGCTACTAAAGTGGCAGCAGTAAAGAGTCACCCAAAGAAATCACCGGTTCCTGTCGCTGATGCTGTCCTGCTCAGTAAGTATCCATTGCATTTCAGAGAAAGTGGATTTTTTAGGGTCTGTGGGTGTTTGTAGATTTATTCACAAATTGCTGGTAAACAATTATAATGCAGCTTGTGCAGTTATTCTTTTCCAAACCATTTGGAATGACTTCAATGACCGCTTGCAGGGATTGAAAGCATCTGTTTTACAAAGTTCAATCATGGTTTCACTAGCCCTACTTGGATTCACTAGGGTTAGCAATTCTTGGGAGTACAAGATGAGAATAGTCGGCACAGTGTGGCAAGATGGCGCAGCGGTAGAGCGACTGCCTTACAGCGCCCGATACCCAGGTTCTATCCTGGCTACGGGTGCTTGTTTGTACGGAGTTTGTACATTCTCCCTGTGACCTGCATGGGTTTTCTCCGAGATCTTCGGTTTCCTCCCATATCCCAAAGACGTACAGGTTTGTCGGTTAATTGGCTTAGTATAAATGTATAAAATTGTCCCTAGCGTGTGTAGGGTAATGTTAATGTGTGGGGATCGCTGGTCAGTGTGGACTCGGTGGGCCGTAGGGTCTGTTTTGGCACACTATCTCTAAAACTAAACAACAAATAAATCTAAAAGTAAATAGGTGTCACAGTAATCAACAACTTTCTTTAACTGTGATGGGCTGCATGACTCGAGTCTGCATTTTCTTCTGAGCTGATCGCTTCTCTATCTATGAACTGTGAGGCTGCAGAACTAGCTACTACATTGCCATGCTGACTCTGATCTTGATGGTTAGTTGTATTGTGATCTTAGTTTAGAAATTTCTTGGCACAAATAGAACTCTACCTTCATGGCTTCAGTGAATTTAATAGCACTGAGAGTTTTGGTAAAGAAAATCCATCAGAAAAATGTTTAGCGATTTTTGTTTGTATGAATCTGCCAGCACACTTATGGCCCTGTCCCACAGGCAGGCGGTTACAGGCGGTGAAGCGCGGCGTAGCAGGAAGTGGGGACCGCGCGGGGCCCGCGGGGTCGGTCCCACGCAGATCGCCGGAACCGTATGTAGTTGGTCCCGACACTGCGTGGTGCTCAGAAAAACTGACACTGTCCAAAAATCTCGTGCGGCAACGGCCTGCCGCCTCTTCGCCGCGAGCACCGCCTGGACGCCACGAGCACCGCCTGGACGCCGCGAGCACCGCCTGGACGCCGCGAGCACCGCCTGGACGCCACGAGCACCGCCTGGACGCCACGAGCACCGCCTGGACGCCACGAGCCGTCTCGACGTCATCGCGTAGCGCGTTGCGTTGTGCGATGACGTCATCACCCGACGCCGCGCTCGCCGCATGCATTCGCATGCTCGTGGGACAGGCCGCCCGGTAAACACTCGGCCTCCGTGCGGCAACCGCTTCCGGTTAGGTTGCGCTTGCCGCATGCTCGTGGGACAGGCCGTACGGTGGCACCCACTTCCTGCTACGCCGCGCTTACCGCCTGTAACCGCCTGCCTGTGGGACAGGGCCTTTACTGTAAATAAATAATTTGGACTTCAGATGCCAAAATCTGGAGTGGGATTATCCACTATATATTTTAAACGTGCTTTGTAGACAGTTTCATTAGCATCAAAGTGCAAACCTAATAATCACACATCCTTAGTTTAATTAGGCAATCACCATGTTATTTCAGGCTCGTATTAATCACAGGCCATTGAATTGTGAAGTACCGTCTAATTGACGATTGACTGCATCAACCAGCTTCTAAATTAAACAGCATGACTATTGTTGAAATGAAAAGTTTCTGTTTCCCAGTTCATGTCCTTATTCGTGCAGGGAAAGTCAATATAGACAATGCACATAATTCAGTGTGGCTTGCGGAAGTTAATTTTGCCAATCACAATTTATGATTTTAATTGAGAAACAAGGAACTGCAGATAGTGGTTTACAAAAAAGGACACAAAGTGCTGGAGGAACTCGGCAGATGAGGCTGCATCTCTGGAGAACATGGACCTATCCACGTTCTCCAGATGTCTGACATAGAAACATAGAAACTAGGTGCAGGAGGAGGCCATTCGGCCCTTCGAGCCAGCACCGCCATTCATTGTGATCATGGCTGATCGTCCCCAATCAATAACCCATAGATAGATCAATAACCCCCCTCTCTCTCTCCCCCCTCCCTCTTTCCCCTACACTCTCTCCCCATCCCTCTCACAATCCACTCCCTCTCTCCCCCCTCCCTCCCCTCACCCCACTCTCTCCTCCCTCTCTCTCCCCCTTCCTCCCCTCCCTCTCACCTGCTGAGTTACTCCAGCACACTGTGTCTTTTGAAGATTTTCAGTTTAGTTTATTGTCACGTGTACCGAGGTACAGTGAAAAGCTTTTGTTGCGTGCTAACCAGTCAGTGAAAGACAATGCATGATTACAATCGAGCCGTTCACAGTGTACAGATACAGGGAATAATGTGAATAACGTTTAGTGCAAGATAAAGCCAGTCCAAGGGTCTCCAGTGAGGTAGATAGTAGCTCAGGACTGCTCTCTAGTTATTGATAGGATGGTTCAGCTGGGAAGAAACTGTCCCTGAATCTGGAGGTGTTTTAGAAAGAACTGCAGATGCTGGAAAAATCGAAGGTAGACAAAAATTCTGGAGGAACTCAGCAGGTGAGGCAGCATCTATGGAGAGAAGGAATAGGTGATGTTTCGGGTCTCGACCCAAATCGTCGCCTATTCCTTCTCTCCATAGATGCTGCCTCGCCTGCTGAGTTCCTCCAGCATTTTTGTCTATCTTCTGAATCTGGAGGTGTGTGTTTCCACACTTCTATACCTTTTGCCTGATGGGAGAGGGAAGATGAGGGAGTGGCCGGGGTGCAAATTAATTCCTCACTCACTAACCAAATACAGCAGTGCCTGACCATACCCCACCACACAGCTTGCTGCATACGCTTGCACGTAGCTGCTTTAGATCAAAAGTAGATTTGTTTTAGACAGATAGTCTGAAGAGGGGTCTCCATCCGAAATGTCGCTCATTCCTTTTATCCAGAGATGCTGCCTGTCCCACTGAGTTACTCCAGCATTTTGTACATTTCAGTTTAAATCAGCATCTGCAGTTCCTTCCTACACATTATATCTGTTCCACTGCGAAATCTCCTCAGGTATGCCTACTTTGAAGAGGTGCTGCTCCTCTCTCCGACAAGAGGTCTGCAGAAGGGTTTCGTCACCCATTCCCCCTCTCCAGAGATGCTGCCTGTCCCGCTGAGTTACTCCAGCATTTTGTGTCTATCTTCGGTGTAAACCAGCATTTGCAGTTCCTTCCTTCACAGTAGATTTACTTTACTTGCTGGTGTTGTATCCCAATGATTTAAGTTCCTGAGGGAGTTTGTTGAAAGTGAAGGTGGTATCAGTCTAGTTTTAATAAAGTGCAATTTCATTAAAAGTAGAAGTTAATATGAGGAATGTAGAAAGTAATTAACATTGGCCTGTTATTTATTTATTCCTCAGCTTTGGTCGTTGTATGCACAGTGGCCGGTGTTTCAGGATTAATCATTGCTGGCATCTGCTGGTACAGGTGAGCCTTCTCAAACTGCTTAAAGCGATTAATAAAGAATCATAAATTCAGAATAAAATGAGATGTTGTTACTCTGTTGTAGGCTTCAACCTTTCCTCCAAGAAAAAAAAATATAGGATAGGCTTTGAAGATCTTTAAGTGCTAAACGATAAAAAGGAAAGGAGGAATGTGACTTTTTTCTTGAAACAAGGGCAACTGAGAACTGATCTTAACATAGAGTATAATAGAGTAGTAAAAAGCTGAAGATGGAATATTCTTTGACTCTACAACCTTGACCATATAATGACAGACACGGTGATAGAATGTTCAGTGTGGAACATGGAACAGTGTAGCTGAGAAACCCGCCCTTCTTTATTCTAGAATAAACAAATTCCATTTGCCTACACTGTGGTCTGTATCCACCTGTTCCCTGCCTAAATAGTACAGGTGTTAGGGGTTATGGGGAGAAGGCAGGAGAATGGGGTTCGCAGAGGGTGATAGATCAGCCCATGACTGAATGGCAGAGTAGACTTGATGGGCCAAATGGCCTAATTCTGTTTCTATCACATGAACATAACTAGTTTGGTTTAGAGATGCCGCGCAGAAACAGGCCCTTCAGCCCACCGTGTTCACGCCGACCAGCGATCCCCGCACATTTACACTATCCCATGCACACTAGGGACGATTTACAATTCCGCCAAGCCAATTAACCTACAAACCTGTACGTTTAGAGTGTGGGAGGAAACCAGAGATGCTGGCGAAAACCCACAAGGAGAACGTGCAAACTCCGTACAGACATAACCCGGGTCTCTGGCTCTTTAAGGCAGCAACTCTACCGCTGCGCCACCATGGGCCGCCCTTTTCTAATTTTACATCGCAAAATATAACCCAGTTTGAATAAAATGGAATTTCTTCATCACTTGCACAGGATGTGCTTATTATATGATTTGTTTTTTTAATTCTAGGTTACAAAAGGAAGCAAAGTTAAGTCAGAAAACAGATTATGTAGGTTACGGCATAACTGGATCCAACGCCCAAAATGAGAAATCTGTGGTAAGTTCAAGGAGTCTATACCTAACTGAACCTTGAGTGCTCATTAATCTAAAATGTTTGTTCTATTTCTCACCTCACCTGATGCTGCCCGAGATCATAAATATTCCTGTTTTTATTGCACTCAAAAGTGATTAGTTCTGTGAAAACATTAACCAGAAGTGACATGGTACAATAGAAATGCAAGTGTTTCTTTCACTGTTTTAGGTTCAACCCTTTAAATAAGCATTTAACCTTTACCCAATACCCATGCAAATAAAAACTGCAAGTGGTATAGTGTCATTAAACCCATCACTTGAATGTCTCTCTCGCTCTCTTTTTTATTTTTTATTCTCTTCTCCCAGACCCTAATCTTAAAATTCATAATATATTTTTTTTATTCAACGTTCTCACTTATCTGTGTAGGAAAGAACTGCAGATGCTGGTGTAAATCGAAGGAAGACAGAAAATACTGGAGTAACTCAGCGGGTCAGCCTAAAGAAGGGTGCTCGACCCGAAACGTCACTCATTCCTTCTCTCCAGAGATGCTGCCTGTCCCGCTGAGTTACTCCAGCTTTTTGTGTCTATCTTTGATTTACACCAACATCTGCAGTTCCTTCCTACACATTACTTTAGAGATTCTTACAATGGATACTCAAAATGTTAAATGTACCTACTTGATGAATTCATGTCTTTGTTTAGAATGGAGACAATAAACTGGCACAGAATGCTCAGATGTACCACTACCAACATCAGAAGCAGCAGATGCTATCAATGGAAAAGTGAGTATTTTGAGTAATTCATTAAGTGGTAGTGAATTTCATACAATCAAACAAAAAAGTTAAAATGGATTGGGAATTGCAGTTCAATTCATCAATGACATTAGATAGACACTCCAAGGTGCTGGAGTAACTCAGCGGGTCACGCACCATCTCTGGAGAAAAAGGATGTGTGACGTTTCGTGTCGGGATCCTCCTTCATACCCAAAATATCACCCATCCGTTTTCTCCAAAGATGCTGCCTGGCCCGCAGAGTTACTCCAGCACTTTATGTCGTCCTTCTGTGTGAGCCAGCATCTGCGGTTCCTCCCTACAATCATCAGTGACCTTGTTGACCACAGGATGCTCTTGTTTAAGAACATTGGGGCTGTGCCAATTCATTCATCCATGCTACTTAAAATTGAGATCAGCCGATGTGTTTTATTCATGAATTGCACTATTGACAACCGAGGAACAGCATTGACTGGAGTTGGTGCGTAAATAGAAGAGGGGGATGTAACACTGAGGCTTTATAAGGTGCTGGTCAGTCCGCATTTGGAGTACTGTGAACAGTTTTGGGCCCCGTATCTGAGGAAGGATGTGCTGGCGTTGGGGTGCATCCAGAGGAGGTTTACAAGAACGATCCCAGGAACGATTGGGTTAACATATGATGAGTGTTTGATGGCACTGGGCCTGTACACACTGCAGTTTAGAAAATGAGGGAGGACTTCATTGAAACTTACCGAATAGTGAAAGGCCTGGATAGAGTGGATGCGGAGAGGATGTTTACACTAGTGGGAGAGTCTAGGATCAGATGCCATAGCCTCAGAATAAAAGGATGTACCTTTATAAAGGAGATGAGGAGGAATTTCTTTAGTCAGAGGGGGGTGAATCTGTGCCTCAAACAGCAGTGGAGGCCAAGTCAATGGATATTTTTAAGGTGGAGATTGATGGATCAGTCTGGACTCGTTATGCAGAAATTGATAGATTAGTACGGCCTTGATTAGTATGGGTGTCGGGTTATGGGGAGAAGAGGGAGAGATAGATATCAGCCATAAGTGAATGGTGGAGAATACTTGATGGGCCAAATGGCCCAATTCTGCTCCTATCACTATGAGGGAGTTCAGGAAAGAAATTCCATTTGTGTATATTTGATAGGGATCTCTACATCATTAAAACCCAACAAATGCTGCAAAATGCTGACTTACCCAGGGTTTTCTCACTTTAAACCAGATTTGTGTAACTTTGATATTACGATGTTAGCAAGCAAAATAATTTTGCCAGGACCTCTGCTGTACATGTCGGATTGGGGAAGGGCTGATGTACTATTCCAAATGTTGGATATTGTCCTACCTTCACAATTGCACTTTTGCTATGCAGAAATAAAGATGAATCCAAAGTAGCGGATTCAGCGACAGAATCGGAAGGAGAAAATGAAGACGGTGATTTCACAGTATACGAATGCCCAGGACTGGCTCCTGTAAGTACCAAAGTAATGTGAAAGCAGTCTGAAGAAGAGTCTTGACCCAAAATTGTACACACACTTTCTAAACTGCAGTGTGTACAGGCCCAGTGCTGTCAAACACTCATCATATGTTAACCCAATCGTTCCTGGGATCGTTCTTGTAAACCTCCAGAGATGGTGCCTGTCCCGCCGAGTTACTCCAGCATTTTGTGTCTCTCTTTGGTGTAAACCAGCATCTGCAGTTCCTTCCTACGCAGAGTAATCATTGCAGATGTTAGGCTTTCCACCAATTGTCCCTCTTGGCTCTTTGTGGAATAATCCCTTTAATCCCCCTCCTTTGATTTTTAGTTTGGAGATGGTTTAGTTTAGAGGTGCAGAGTGGAAACAGGCCCTTCAGCCCACCGTGTCCGCACCGACCTGCGATCCCTACACATTAACACTACCCTACACACACTAGGGACAATTTTATATTTATATACCAAGCAAATTAACCTACAAACCCGTACGTCTTTGGAGTGTGGGAGGAAACCGAAGATCTCAGAGAGAATCCACGCAGGTTAGAGGGAGAACATACAGATAAGCATCCCCAGTCAGGATTGAACCTGGGTCTCTGGCGCTGTAAAGGGCCTGTCCCACTTGGGCGTCATTCATGCGACATCATTTACGCGTCACCGTGCACATGATGCGCGCATGGTGCATGGTGATGTAGGCAGTGACGCGCGATGCCCCAGGATTTTGGGATTCACAAAATCTTTGTGCGCCACCTGCGTGACGTGCAAATGACGCCCAAGTGAGACAGGCCCTTAAGGCAGCAGCTCTACCGCTACGCCACCGGGCCGCCCTTATCGTGTAAGAGAGTACTGTGCTATTTGCGAGTCATATCTCTGGTGTTGCCATTACATCACATTCTCACAAGGCTATTTGTACTGCAGCTCATCACCTTTAATTATACACATGCATTCTAAATGGTGACTCTTAGTCTTCCCCACATCTCGACTCCGGTGTGCTCTGATTTTATCTGACATTCCACCTCTTCCTGGCTTTCACTTTTGCATGCTGCTTGCTGCCCACCCCCCTGGCATATTTGCTTCGATATCTTCCGCAATCGCGCCTCAAAATCTCTTAAGCTGCAACCGATCCAACCTGAACAAATTCCTTTTACAAGTGTCTGGTTACAACTGTCCCCAAAATGAGAAACCTTCCCTCTGGTGCTGTGACAGCATTAATGTGTTCACTTACTTTGTCTTCATGTTTCTCCTTTCACCTGACACTACACGTACGTGTATCGCACGTACTATCGCAACGTTTAAGAAACATTGGACAGGTACATTGATAGAGGGACATGGGCCAAACGCAGGCAGATGGGACATGTTGGTCAGTGTGGGCAAGTTGGGCCGAAGGGCCTGTTTCCACACTGTATAACTCTATGACCCTATGACACATCGCACTAGTAATCCACAGTTTACAAGCCTCCAATGGAGACACAAGAAACTGCAGATGCTGGAATCTTTAACAAGAAAACAAACTGCGGGAGGAAAAATACTGAACAAGTTTTACTGCCGCTCCTGCCATTGACACTGTTATTGCTGCTTGTTGTGAATAAAGTGCTGCAGGGACAATGCAGAGGAGGGAGGTCCAGCGGGCTTTTCTTATGTTAATGCTCCTCACAGCTAGGCAAAGAGAACAGATATTAGCCATATTATTACATCTTTATAAGCCTATTAACATGCAGTCTTCTCTGAGCGGCAGGGCTTGTGAATCAGCAACAACCCCATTCACAGGTCGCTCCCTTGCTTGCATTCTGAAAGGGAAACGTTTCAGGTAGGCTGGGGTGACTGAATGGCAATGGCACCAGGCAGGCAGGCAGTGTTAAACTGAATACCCATTTCCTCCACATCTTCCTGCTGTGTCACAATTTCTGTCTTTCTTTTTTTTGCTCGCCACAGACAGGAGAGATGGAGGTCAAGAACCCACTTTTTGATGATTCATCTCTACACCATCCACCGTCCAGTAGTTAGATTGTCTGCTATCTCTTTGGACTATACACACTTCAAGAGGGGAGAATTATCTACATCTCAAGAGATCGTTCAACAGTACGCCAAAGGAACTGTCTGCATCTCCATTGATCTGTTTCTGACTGTGGGGGGGGAATTCAACCACAGCCCCAAGTCGCAACCCCCATTCTGGTGGTATAGTAAAGTCTGTATGCTTGCTGCCTCCTTAACTTTTAGTCCTGTGCTGCTGCTGCTGCTGCATAAAAAACCCACCTACATTTCTGGAGCAGTTCACGGGAGACTTTCATCCCTGGAATCATCTTTCTTCTGAAAAGGCTTGTAATTTGTGATGGGAGGATCCATATTGACGAGCTGATCTTTGACCACTGTTCCTGTTCAATGGTTTTAGAGTTAGATAGCTCTTCTGCAGCTCTTGTGCGGTAGACCGACTGGTAGGTAGTCAGTTGACAAAGCAGCTGATGTAGAAATAGTGTTCCCCACCCTCCTGGCTGTGGTGAAGCGCAATGATATTCTCAAACTGATCAGTAAAAATAAGGACTGAGAGTGCAAGGAACAGTATATCCGCATTGATGAGGTGATTACTGTGCATTTGCTCAGCACTCGCCCTGTTGTAAATGCTTCTCACGGGATTATTAAAGGGAACTTGATTAGTACGGGTGTCAGGGGCTATGGGGTTGACAAGGGAAGATAGATCAGCCACGAATGAATGGCAGTGGCAACTCGATGGGCTGAATGGCCTAATTCTGCTAGAATTTATGATGTGGATATTTAATTAGTAACTGTAATGCGGGGTGTGTTCACAGAAGTAGTCTAATTGCTCAAATGCCATTAATTCTCTGTTGCTGCAATCATCAGTAAATTCTATTCCATCAGAATTAGCTGTTTTCAACTGTCCCTAACTTTAAATGAGGTAATTGAATGGGGTAATTATCAGTGCCCACACAAATTAACATTCACCTCGAAGATCTTTCCACCTGAATTCTCCCGCAGTACATCAAAACCGAAGGTATTATTCAAAAGTTTTGAAAG
The DNA here is from genome assembly GCA_038087875.1 of Malacoraja senta. Classification (NCBI taxonomy): domain Eukaryota; kingdom Metazoa; phylum Chordata; class Chondrichthyes; order Rajiformes; family Rajidae; genus Malacoraja; species Malacoraja senta. Next base: position 118,009 of record JAXLNO010004565.1, read on the forward strand.
TGCAAGTTGATTCATATTTACTGAGGGGTGCTGAAACAGGAGACTTGGATTCAACACAATAGATAGCCCTGCCTCCTCATCTTGCATGCACTATGTTGATGGTCAGTTCTTTACTGCCTCCCAAGTAGACTTGCTGGAAGTATACTACAATGTCGCTATTGTTTGCCAGCCTTGCATCTTTCTCTTATCTAACGCTCCGCATTTATTAAAGTGCTACATTTCCTTCACCACAAAGAGAAATAATTTTGATTGTTTGCCTGTGAGCTGAATTACTGGCAGTGAACATAAACGCTGATAATTATACAATCAGTCCTTGGTTTAATGAAAAGTAATGGAGTTCCATCCTTCACCCTTTGACAACTTGTGAAAAACAAATTGATCCATCTGACAGTGGTTATGGTCGTACTTGCGGCCTTAAAATTTGATCAAACTGATAGCTTGTGGCGTTAGAGCAGAGAAAAGAATGATAAGCTGTTTTGAAAACTCTGCCAGTCACGTCTACCCACTCTGTCCACTATGGTTGATGTTCAATAGTCTGAGTGAGGCCAAATGTAAATTGGAGGAACCACCTCATATTTCGCTAGGGCACCTTGCACCCCAGCGGTATGAACTTTGATTTCTCTAACTTTCACCCTTGCATCCCCTCTCTCTCCGTCCCTATGCCACCTTAGTCATCATACTAGTTTTACAGTCGTCCTATTGTGTTCCACCCTGTACAACTTGTTATCACCTATCTCAAGCCAACAATGGACCATTGTGGGCTCCACCTTTCCTTGATTTTCATTGCTTTTTGCATATCTTCCATTCATTTGTTCTAAGACCTGTCTATATCTTTAGACTCTCTCTCCCCTGAATCTCGGTCTGAAGAAGGGTCTCGACCCGAAACGTCACCTATTCCTTTTCTCCAGAGATGCTGAGTTACTCCAGCTTTTTGTGTCAGCCTTGGATGTAGTCTAAAAAACCACGTGTTCATGAAAGAGCCAGATCAGCCACCAACCAGCAATGGGCAATAAATACGGTCTTGCTAGCGTCCCGGAAATAAGTATTAAAAAAAACCTCATCTGGCTTCTGACACTGTCGTCAAGCAAGCAGTTTGCTCAATATTTTTTTATTTTAAGCTAATTTTGTTGAGGCTATGGAGACCCCCCCCCCTCTTTCAAAACCCCCATTATTCCTACGTCGCCTATTTCCTTCGCTCCATTGATGCTGCCTCACCCGCTGAGTTTCTCCAGCACTTTTGTCTACCTTCGATTTTCCAGCATTGGCAGTTCCTTCCTAACCATTCTTCCTACTGATGGGTTCTAGCTGGAAAGTTAGTGTGGCTGAAATGGGCACATGTTGTACCTCACTTGAGCAGCATCAAAGGCAGGGGCTTCTCTGTCTGGGAAAATACGAACTTTGTATGATAGCCATATATTTGCCTCTATATGAATAAGTTGTGTGATTGTAATATAATTGAATGTAAATGCAGGGGTGATTTTCACAACAAAAAATGAAGGGAATATCTACATCGTGTAAGTTGAATGAAACAAATTTTAATAGAAATGAAATCATTTATGTGGAAATTTATTGAAACTGAAACCTAGTTAAAACTAGGTGATATTTTGTTTACAGGCCAACTGGTGAAGTTGTACAAAGCCTTTGTTTTGAAGAAAAATGATTCTCATGCTCCACTTTACACTTGATTGTTTAATGATAAGTGAAATGACACAGTTAATTTGGGGATATGTTTTGTAAAGTATTCTTTATTCGGATTGATCCTACTTTCAAATATAGAATATAATGTAGAAGTTACCCGAGGTTCAAATCAGATTAGAATCAGCTTCCTCCTGAACTGCCCGTTTAACTGGTTTAGAGATACAGCATGGATACTATCTCTTCGGCCCACCGAGTCCACGCTGACCATTGATCCCCCGTTCACGCTAGTTCTATGTTATCCCATCTTCTCAACCACGCCCTGAGCACTACAGTAAATCCTCAGAGATCAATAATCCCACAAACCTGCACGTCTTTGGGCCATGGGAGGAAACCGGAACACCTGGAGGAAACCCACGCGGTCACAGGGGGATCTATGTGCAAACTCCACACAGACAGCACCCAAAGTCAGGATTGAACCTGGGTCTCTGGCGCCGTAAGGCAGCAGCTCCACCTGTTGCGCCCCCTAGTGTCAGCAGGTGATTGAGGCCTGGCAATTGCAGGGCAACCACTTTTAGCCCGTGATTCTGTGCTGTATCTCTAAAACTAAACTAAACTAAATCCGCATCTAAGATGGAAAAGTGATTAACATTTTAGTTTTAATGCCCACACCCGACTGTGTGTGAATTCATACAGTACAAGGTGAGATCGTTCTGCCCATCATACTGGTGCCTACCCTTTTAAGCTGCTACAAAGTTAGTTCTAACCGAAGATGGGCACAAAGTAACTCAGCGGGTCAGACAGTATCCCTGGAGAAAAGGATGTTTCTTCACAAACGTCACCCATTCCTTCTCTCCAGAGATGCTGTCGGACCTGCTGAGTTACTCCAGCTTTTTGTGTCTATCTCTGGTTTAAACCAGCATCTGCAGTCCCTACACTAAATGAGTTCTAATCCCCTTCTGTTGCAGATTTCTCAAAAAATACTTTAATTAAACTTCACTTTAATTTTCAGATGGTGTTGACAGACTTGAATGTAACCAAAACATGTAACAAATCTACTGGTTGAATTTCTTGACCAGGAAATCTCTAATGCACAAATCAGTACCTTGTATGTCTTCAGGTGGTGTTTGACTTTAATATTTGAAACACTACGTGCAAAAAAAAAGCAGCAGCTTTGGTTTCTCAAATCTTGACAATGAGGGTTAGAACCTAGAACATGGAATAGTACAGCACAGGGATCTGTTAGTCACCTGTTAGAAACAATGAAATCAAACAACCATCCTGCAGAAACAGTAACCAACTGGATACACATTAAAACTACCTGGAAATTACTGCTTGCCATGTGAAGGGAAGTTCATTGTAAGCCATAGATAGGCACAAAGTGCTGGAGAAACTCAGCGGGCCAGGCAGCATCTCTGGAGAGAAGGAATAGGTGACGTTTCTGATCAAAACCCTTCTTCAAATCTTCAGTATCTGAAGAAGGGTCTCCAGTCTCGACCCGAAACGTCGACCTTTTCTCCAGAGACGCTGCTGCCTGACCCGCTGAGTTACTCCAGCATTTGAGTTGAGTTTAGTTCATTGTCACGTGTACCGAGGTACAGTGAAAAGCTTTTTTTGCGTGCTAACCAGTCAGCGGAAAGACAATACATGATTCCAATCGAGCCGTTTTGTGTCTATCTACGGTGTAAACCAGCATCTGCAGTTCCTTCCCACACATTAATTGTTAGCCAGCTCCTTTGATTAATTTTAACGCTGATGTTTAAATTGTTAAGGTCACAAGTTTCCATCCCACTATCTATCTCGTGAGAAGAAATATGCTTTCATTTTAAAGTGCATATGCAATTTACTGTGCTGGCCGATGTTAATATTTCAGTTGTGGAGGAGGCTTGTTTAGTAGTGGTTAAGTGAGGAATGATTTAAGTTATGAACTCTACAGCACACTGCATAGAATGAAGTGCATCCAGAGAGCAGGTGACTGGTATTTGCTTTGGATCAGATGTTCTGTATTCACCCTCTTGGTTTCTTCTATCATTCTGTCATTTGGCTGCTGGAGCAGTGGTGAGCTGCAGCATCCCAGTGTTCTGCTCTGGATGTGTCTCGTGCTATTCCACTAAATGTCAACATTTATTGTTTTCCAGTATAATTAGTTTCTGCCAAACTAGTCACCATCTTTTCCAATATCTGTTCTTGCATATTGTATAATGTATTTTTCTGTGAAAATAAATTGATTTGTTGAAATGCTGTTTTGTTTTCAGTCCTGTTTTTTTTTTTGTGGTGATTATTAAAAAACAATCTGTTCTTCTCTCAGGGTCATTAAACTTGTTCATTTGGGGTGTCTGATTAGACAATGGTGGACCGCCAGGCCTGATATTACCAAAGTGCAATGGTTTCTTCATTGGCACGTGGACCAGGTACAGTGAAATATATTTTGCATACAGCGAAGCAAAACTATCTCCGTACATAAGCACAATCACCAGTTGGTACAGAAGGTAGAGCAGCCCACTGAGTCAATCTGCGAGAGGTGCCATTTTTATGCCATTTTACAGTCCCAGCTACAGCTGGCCACAAAGGCCCCTTGCAGCCGTCGCCTCCATTACTGCGTCGGGGGGAGGGGGGTAGTCAGTCTACCCCATGATAGAAGGGGGAGGCGTTGTACAGTTTGATAGCCACAGGTCACTTACAGTGAATTGCTTCCTTTTGCAAGCAACCCGGAATAATCATATCCTGTAGGCACACCTCACCTGGGCAGTACACAGGAGTCGCCATGTTTCTGGCGCTGACAAAGTTACAAGACTTTCAGATGAATCTTCCCCAAGCCCTCTCTACATGTGTGCTCTCATGCACGCTGTTCTTTTTATACCCCCTCTCCCTGCCTCCAACAAACGCTTTCTCCTCCTTCACCTCCTCTTTCTGTTGTGTGTGGGGCGGCACGGTGGCACAGCGGTAGAGTTGCTGCCTCACAGCGCCAGAGACCCGGGCTCGATCCCGACTACGGGTGCTGTCTGTACGGAGTTTGTAAGTTCTCCCCGTGACCGGCGTGGGTTTTCTCTGAGATCTCCGGTTTCCTCCCACACTCCAAAGACGTACAGGTTTGAGGGTTAATTGGCTTGGTATAAATGTAAAAATAAATTGTCCCTAGTCATGAGGTCATGTGATAGGAGCAGAATTAGGCCATTCGGCCCATCAAGTCTACTCCGCCAGTGTGTGTAGGATAGTGTTAATGTGCGGGGATTGCTGATCGTTGCAGACTCGGTGGGCCGAATGGCCTGATTTCCAGGCTATGTCTCTAAAATATTCTAAACTAAATTATCCCATCCAGCCTGCGCATGCCAGTCTTGACAACTATGTGAAAAATAAGGCCCCGCGCTCGATTAGTACGGGTGTCAAAGGTTATGGAGAGAAGGCTGGAGAATGGAGTTGAGAAGATTAAATAGATCAGCCATGATTGAATGGTAGAGTAGGCTAGACGGGCTGAGTGGCCTAGTTCAGTTCCTATGACTGATGACCATATGACCCAAAACGTCACCCTTCCGTATTCTCCAGAGATGCTGACTGGCCCGCTGAGTTACTCCAGCAATTTGTCTTTTTAAACTATAACAATACTTGCCACGATTGAAGGTAGGGAGGTGAGAATAAACTGCCCATCGCCCTTTCATTTGGAATCAGAGCTTTAAGTAAGGACAGGGTCATGTAAAGATAGACACAAAATGCTGTAGTCATAGTGATTCAGCGTGGAAACAGCCCCTTCGGCCCAACTTGCCCACACCGGCCAACATGTCCCAGCTACACTAGTCCCACCTGCCTGCGTTTGGTCCATATCCCTCTAAACCTGTCCTATCCATGTATCAGTCTAACTGTTTCTTAAACGTGGGGATAGTCCCAGCCTCAACTACCAGCTTACACCCACCACCCTTTGTGTGAAAAGTTTACCCCTCAGATTCCTGTTAAATCTATTAAGTAACTTAGTGTGACTTATTGGGCATCTCTGGAGAGGAATGAGTGACGTTTAGGGTCGAGACTTCAGTCTAAAGAAGGGTCTCGACCTGAAACGCCACCCACTCCTTCTCTCCAGAGATGCTGCCTGTCCCGCTGAGTTACTCCAGCTTTCGGTTTAAACCAGCATTTGCAGTTCCTTTCGACACGAGTCTTGTAAAGAGTCAGGGTGAAAACAAAAGAGAAGGGTGAGGAGATTAATGACAATAGGCGCAGAGATGCAAGGTGAAAGGAGGGTGGTAATGGGACAAGTTTAAAGACAAAGGCTGGGTCCAGGGGAGGTGTGAATGGTGTGAATGACCAAGCACAGAGGAAAGATGGTGTGGAAAATCTGGCACGGGTGAGGTGGAGGATAGGTTTCTGTAAGACTGGGAATGTGTCAGCTTGAAGGAAGTGTTCTTACACAATAGTTACCTGAAATTCACTGCCTGAAGATGTGGTGGAGTCAGGCACTATCACTGCTCAGTGGCATTTAGATAGGAATTACATAGACAAGACATAGAAGATTACAGAAGGTAGTCACAAAATGCTGGAGTAATGGGCCTGTCCCACTTGGTGAGTTTTTAGGCAACTGCCGGCGACTGTCATAGTCGTAGCAGGTCGCCGTAAAACCGATGACATCTTGGCGACAACTGCGACAGCACCCACGTCAGGAGAAGTCAAGCTACGCTCATTGGCGGCAAACCCACTGTCGCCGAAAATTTTTCAACATGTTGAAAATTTAGCAGCGACCAGAAAGACGTTACGGCTCTTTGCGCGACTGAGGAGACTACTCCCGGCGACCACCGGTGAACATGTGGCGACAAACTAGTGCTAACGGAATCAGGGGATATGGGGAGAAAGCAGGAACGGGGTACTGAGTTTGGATGATCAGCCAAGATCATATTTAATGGCAGTGCCGGCTCGATGGGCCGAATGGCCTACTCCTGCACCTATTTTCTATGTTTCTATTACAGGACCCGCAGTCGGGATCAAACCTGGGTCTCTGGCACTGTAAGGCAGCAACTCTACTGCTGCGCCACCATGCCGCCCACATATATCCTATTCACTAGAATAGAAGATTCCATTGTGGAATGACATTGGCAACATAAAGTATGTGAACAGCTTAACAATATCCCCCAGGATGTCCCACACACTCAGGACCTTCTTAATTTAGGATGAATGTGATCCCTACAGGGAACCGATATAACAAGGCATCAGATTCAGTCATTGTATTGAGGCAGGTCTTAAACTGAAGCCTCCCCGCTGTGTTGACTTTTGACTGGATGTTCACGTTTATAGGCATGAATGGTCTGTCTATTGACGGGTACTTGTGGCACATGTCGGGTGTTCAGCTCAGAAAATCCCCCCAGAAACCTGTGGACAAGATCTCGCCAAGCGTTGACAACTTGTGGCACCCTTGTCTTTTGATTGAGTTTGAATCACTATTCTGGTTTTGGTCCAAATGACAATTAAATACTCTGGTAGACACAAAATGCTGGAGAAACTCAGCGGGTGAGGCAGCATCTATGGAGCAAAGGAATAGGTGACGTTTCGGGTCGAGACCCTTCTTCAGGACCCTTCTATGTAAACATAGTACTTTGAAAACGAGAAAAAAAATGTCTGTGTGTGTGTGTGTGTGTGTATGTATATATGTGTAAGTATGTGTAAGTATATATACACACACCCACACACACATATATGTGTGTTTGTAAGTTTAAGTCGAGAGTTGAATAGTGAATTTGTTACATATAATCACACACACACATAAAAAACACACAAGCAATAATAGTGTAAAAAGACAAAACCAAAGCCCCCTAATCTATGTCATTCAGAGTTTATTTAGATGCTGTAGTGTTTAATCGCCTGATGGCTGTATTGGGAAGATGGTTGTGTGAACAGGTCTCACAAGAATGGAATTTGCAGGTGGTTTTCTTGCATATTGCAGTGAGCTAAATTCCAGGCACCAATGAATATGTACTGAATGCACACTGGATATTTTAAGTAACACTGGTGTCCCACATAATACCCTCATTAGAAGAATAAGCTGTCAGAGATGATCCTGTTTGTTAGGGAATTCACATTCATTATGTAAACCACATAAAAATGACACAAAGTGCTGGAGCAACTCAACGATTCAGGTAGCATCTCTGGAGAAAAGGAATAGGTGACATTTCGGGTCAGAACCTGGTCCTTTCTCTCCAGAGATGCTGCCTGACCCGCTGAGTTACTCCAGCACTTCGTGTCTATCTTCAGTAAACTTCATTTACATCTCACGCTGCCTCGGGCAAGGCCAGCAGCATAATCAAGGACGAGTCGCACCCCGGCCACTCCCTCTTCTCCCCTCTCCCATCGGGCAAAAGGTACAGAAGTGTGAAAACGCACACCTCCGGATTCTGAAGAAGGGTCTCGACCCGAAACGTTGCCTATTTCCTTCGCTCCATAGATGCTGCCTCACCCGCTGAGTTTCTCCAGCATTTTTGTCTACCTCCAGATTCAGGGACAGTTTCATCCCAGCTGTTATCAGGCAACTGAATCATCCTACCACAACCAGAGAGCAGTCCTGAACTACTATCTACCTCACTGGGGATCCTTGGACTATCTTCAATCAGACTTTGCTGGCTTTACCTTGCACTAAATGTTGTTCCTTTATCATGTATCTGTACACTGTGAATGGCTCGATTGTAATCATGTATTGTCTTTCTGCTGACTGGTTAGTACGCAACAAAAGCTTTTCACAGCCCCTCGGTACACGTAACAATAAATTAAACTGAAAGCAGCATCTACAGTTCCTTTCTACACATAAAAACAACTTTCTGGTCACTGAGTTGTTCTGTGACGTTGGGACCTTTCCTCAGACATTGGGACAGTAGTTGGAGAGTCAAGTCAAGTGTATTTCTATAGCACATTTAAAAACAACTCTTGTTAACCAAAGTGCTTTACATCAGTGCAGGTACTAACATGCTACATACAATGGTACATAGATCTAACAATACATTCATAAATACATACATACAGCGCTCCCTCAGAGGACCTCAAGTAATGCTTGTGAGTAGAAATAGGTTTTAAGTCTAGACTTAAAGGAGTCGATGGAGAGAGACAGAGAAGGTGAGAAAGAGATGTGAGATGGCGAGATGTTGGGCTTTGGAAATGATGCCAAAACATGGCCATGCCCGCATTTGTAAATTTGCAACAATAATTTATCTGTGCTGTAGCACAAATGTCTACCAGTGAACATTTGAGATGGGGAATGTGGGAGGGATAAATATGTAAGGGAATGAGAGAAGGAGAGAGGTTTGAGAAAAGGAGGAAGGGAGAGAGAAGAGGAGGGGAGAGAGATAGTGGCGAAGGCTGGGGGTAGACATGTCATAATGGGGATGGGAATTGAAACGATATGTAACTGGGAGCTCAGGATGGCTATCGTGGACATAGAACAGGTGCACTGCAAACTGGTCGCCTACGCTTGGACTCACCGACGTAAAGGAGGCCACACCAGGAGCACTGAATGCAAGACGGGGGGGGGGGGGGGAAGAGATGATTAGGTCCCTGGATGGTGGTGAGTAGTTTAGTTTATTGTCACGTGTACCGAGGTACAGTGAAAAGCTTTTGTTGCGTGCTAAACAGCCAGGTGAAAGACAATACGTGATTACAATTGAGCCGTTTACAGTGTAAAGATACATGATAAGGGAATAATGTTTAGTGCAGGGTATGGAATGATCGCTGGTCGATAAGGCCTCGGTGGGCCTAAAGGCCTGTTTCCACGCTGTATCTCTAAAGCCTAAAAGACTAAAGTCAAAAGTAATATTGAGTTCAGTTCAGTTTAGTTTATTGTCACGTGTACCGAGGTACAGTGAAAAGCTTTTGTTGCGTGCTAACCAGTCAGCGGAAAGACAATACATGATTACAATCGGGCCGTTACTACCACAGACGACAAAAAAGCTCATCACAAAACAACTAAATACTTTGGGAGTGTGGTCATCACTATACTGTCGGCAATCACAGCGTCCCATCTCCATGCAGCCCGACCCGTAAATAGCAATGAGATCATGTGTACAGATAACCTGTTTTACTGAGTGTTCTTGGTTGAAAGATAACTGCCCCCTTGGAAACCAGGTCGTTTATTTTGGGGATTTTTGTCTGTATACATGAGACAATTGACAAAAGAAATGGTTTCATGTCTAGGAGATAAAATACCAATAACTAACTTGCAATTGGCAACTTTCTAGCTCTGGGTTCTGGTTCTATGGTAATAGCTATCAGACTATGAAACACTACAAACTTCACATTAACTCTGAACTACATAGTCTTAGGGGCATCGGGTTTGTCTTTTTGCTACAGCTATTGTTTGTTTTATGTGTATTATGTATGTATGTGCATATATGTGTGCGTGTGCGTGTGCGTGTGTATGTGCGTATGGTGTGCGTTTGTGTGTATGTGTATATATATATATGTGTGTGTATCTATGTGCATGTATATGTGTGTGTGTATATATGTATATATATATATATATATACACAATTAGAGCAGTATATATGTGTGTGTGTGTGTGTGTTTGTGTAGGAAGGAACTGCAGTTGCTGCTTTAAACCAAAGACAGACACAAAAAGCTGGAGTAACTCAGCGGGACAGGCAGCATCACTGGGGAAAAGGAATGTGTGATCTTTCGGGTCGAGGCAATATACACATACAGATATGGTGGCACTGGGGCCTCGGTGGCATAGTGAGCCTCAGCGGCAACAGGAGCCTTGGTGGCGATGGGGCCTCGCGGTCGATGAGTGTGATGGGGGGAGGGGAAGACAATGGGGGTCCGCCATGAGGGACGGTGGGAGAACAAAGGGGGACCTGGTGT
>JAXLNO010004566.1:0-32423 GCA_038087875.1 Malacoraja senta
TTCATTGTTCTATCTGGGACATATGACAATAAAATACTCTTGCCTCTTGACGTACAGATTTGTAGTTTAAGTGGCCTTGGTGTAAATGTAAATTGTCCCTCGTGTGTGTAGGATAGTGCTAATGTGCGGGGATCGCTGATCGGCGCGGACTCCGTGAGCGAAGGGCCTGTTTCTCATCATCATAACCATACTTTATTAGCCAAGTCTGTTTTGCAACATACGATTAATTTCATTTGCCATACAGTCATACTATTAAAAAGCAAAAGAAACACACAACATAAATTTTAACATAAAACATCCACCACAGTGACTCCTCCACATTCCCCACTGTGATGGAAGGTGAAAAAAAGTTCAATCTCTCCCTTCTTTGTCTAAATAAATATTAGTGTCAAGAATGATTTATTGCCATGTCCCCCAAACAGAACAATGAAATACTTGTTTGCAGAAGCACACGGCTCTGTAAAACGGCCCCAGGATACACATAAAAAACATCAGTGTATATAAAAACAAACACACATGAATAAATAGTAAATGGTAGTTCAAAAGTAAAAAAATAATTCCCCCAAGTTAATAGTTTGGAATGTATTTGTTGGTTGGAGTGTTTAATAACCTGATGGATGTATGGCCGATGCAGTTTTCAGGTTCCTGTACCTACTTCCCGATGGTAGCAGCGAGATGAGAGCGTGGCCAGGGTGGTGTGGGTCTCTGATGATGCTGGGCTGCCTTTTTGAGACAGCGCCTCCTGTAGATCCCTCAGATTCCTATTGAATCTTTCCACCTTCACCTTGAACCTATGTCCTCTGGTCCTCGATTCCCCTACTCTGGGCAAGAGATTCTGTGCGTCGACCCCGATCTATTCCTCTCATGGTTTTATACACCTCTGTAAGATCAATACACCTCTAGAAGATCAGATGCCCACACAGATTTTGTCGGTTGACGGACAGGGGAAAGAGAGGGAGGGGTGGGGTGGGGAGATGACTGGAAATTTGAGTGCACACATTTCTGTCAACATCTCCCACCCCTCCCCAGTCACCCTGCTCCTTTCCCCTCTTCCACCCGCTTATCTCCCATCTCCAAGACCCCAATATTCTCTGTTATCCACCCCCAATCACGCCCCATCCCTCCCATCACTTAAGATCGCCACAAAAGCTGGAGTAACTCAGCGGGACAGGCAGCATCTCTGGAGAGAGTGAATGGGCGACGTTTCGGGTCGAGATTTTTCTTCTACCCATTCCTTCTCTCCAGAGATGCTGCTTGTCCCGCTGAGTTACTCCAGCATTTTGTGTCTAACTTTGGTTTAAACCCGCATCTGCAGTTCCTTCCTATACAAAATTATGATATATCCCCTATCTTTCCAGAGTTATAGAGGACCAATAAGTCGGAGTGGGAGTAGGATTGAGAATTACAGTGACCGACAACGGGAAGTTCAGGGTGGTCGCATGGAGTAAACGCACGTGGTCACCCAACCAGCGTTTGATATCTACAATGAAATCATCTTTGAGTTAAAAATGTGTAGGAAGGAACTACAGATCATGTATTATGACGGAGTGGCGGGGTGGAGGTTCAGAGAGAAGGGTGGGTGGGGGGTCGATGAGGTATGAAGAAGGGTCTCGACCAGGTCCGTCACCCATTCCTTCTTTCCAGAGACGACTGCCAATCCCGCTGAGCTACTCCAGCATTTCGTGTCGATCTTGAAGTTAAAAACACAGCTCTGTTAACAAACAGTACAGAGTGCAAGTGCCGTCACCTCATCCTGCAGGCGGGACTGACATACTGTATGATGAAAGAATGGGTCGACTGGGCTTGTATTCACTGGAATTTAGAAGGATGAGAGGAAAATCTTATAGAAACATTTTACATTCTTAAGGGATTAGACAGGCTAGAGGCAGGAAACATGTTCCCGATGTTGGGGGAGTCCAGAACCAGGGGTCACAGTTTAAGTATAAGGGGTAGGCCATTTACAACGGAGATGTGGAAAAGCTTCTTCACTCAGACAGTTGTGAATCTGTGGAATTCTCTGCCACGGTGGACAGTGGAGGCCGGTTCTCTGGATGTTTTCAAGAGAATTAGATATAGCTCTTAGGGCTGACGGAATCAAGGGATATGGGAGAAAAAGCAGGAACGGTGTACTGATTTTAGATGATCAGCCATGACCATATTGAATGGCGGTGCTGTCTCGAGGGGCCGAATGGCCTACTCCTGCACGTATTTTCTATGTTTCTATGACCCGCTGAGTTACTCCAGCACGTTGTGTCAGTCTAGAGTCATAGAGTGATACAGTGTGGAAACAGGCCCGTCGGCCCAACTTGCCCACACCGGCCAACATGTCCCAGCGGCACCATTCCCACCTGCCTGCGCTTGGTCCATATCCCTCCAAACCTGTCCTATCCATTTAACTGTTTTTTTTAAACGATGGGATAGTCCCAGCCTCAACCACCTGCTCTGGCGTCTATCTGAAGAAGGGTCTCGACCGCAAACGTCACCCTTTCCTTCTCTCCAGAGATGCTGGCTGTCCCGCTGAGTTACTCCAGCTGTTTGTGTCTATCTTCGGTTTAAACCGGCATCTGCAGTTCCTTCTTACACATACCTCCTCTGGCAGCCTGTTCCATACACCCATCACCCTTTGTGTGAAAAAGTTACCGCTCGGATTCTTAGCAACCTTTTTCCCTTCACTTTGAAACTATGTCTGGTCCTCGATTCCCACACTGTGGGCAAGAGACTGCATCCACCCAAATTCTGCGCTTTCGTCTATATTCAGGCCGGTTTAATGTCTAACTGACTCCTCCCTCGTGTGATTAGTTGGGAGTGGCCAGGACACTGAACACTGAACACTTGCAGCCAAATAACATTCATTCCCCCGAGACGGCAGCGCGCGCAGTGGAAACACTTTGAACCAGGAAGTGGAGGTTAAAATGGCAGCGAAAGACAGGTTCGAGAGTTGGACCGAGGAGGCAATTTGTCCCATCTGCCTGGATTTCTTCACCGATCCGGTGGCACTGGAGTGTGGCCACTACTTCTGCCGCTCCTGTATCACACAGAGTTGGGACAGGGAGGAGAGAAACTCCTGCCCGGAATGTAGAGAGGAGTTTACAGACCGCACCCTCAGGGTTAGTCGGGCCTTGGCGAGACTGTCTGAGAAAGCTCCAACACTGAGCCTGAATCAGACAGAGAAGGAAAGTAAACTTCAGTGCGAAGAACATCAGGAAGAACTGAAGCTGTTTTGTGAAACTGACAAGAAGCTGATCTGTGTGGTTTGTCGAGATGCGCGGGAACACAAGTCTCACAAATCATGCCGGTTAAAGAAGCTGTTCAAATATACAAGGTAAATGCAAACAGATTTTAATCACATCATTTTAATTCCTTCTTTATTGTTCAACAGTTTAATTCTCTGATTTTCAAACACAATCCCAGGATCAGGTGAAATCTTCCTTCGAATCTCTCACAAAAAAGGAATCAGAGATCCAGCAAATGGAGCAGCAACAGAAACAGAAGATTTCTGGAGTTCTGGTGAGGATTTCCAGTTTTGATTTCCTGATCTTGTGTAGATTTGATCCCTGTGATGCGTGTAATAATAGGGCAGCGCAGTGATACAAGTAGTGCTGCTGTCTCCTAGTTCTGGTGAGCGGGTTCGATCCTGACCTCGGGTGCTGCCCCTGTGGTTGACGCCTTCTCCCTGTGACCGCGTCGGTTTCCTTCCACGTCCACAATACACGCTGGTTCATGGTCAATCGGTGACTGTAAATTATCCCTGGGAAAGTGGGTGGTGGGTGGATCAATGGGAATTAATGGGCACATGAAAAGGAATTGGCAGCAGGGAATTGTATTGGGGGTAGAGGATTGATGGGTTCTAAGATTACCGTCACGATATTTCAGAAGCATTTAGACAAATAATTGATTTGCCAAAGCAAATAAAAATGCACAGGACAAATGTCATGGTCAAAGTCGTGATGAAACACAATCAGTGACATTATATATTGATCTTCACCTTTCATTTCACAGGAACAGTCACACCACCTTCAGTCCAAGATCACATCCCAATTTGCTGAACAGCACAAGATTCTCATTGAGAAAGAGCAGCGCGCACTGGCAGATATCCGAGGGGAAGAGAAGAAGATTCTAAGTACAATGGAGAAAAATCTTGGAGAGATTCAAGAGAATTTAAAATTTATTCAGGAGGAACTTTTAAAGCTGCAGCAACAGATGGATCAAAAAGACAGTCTGGTGTTTCTGAAGGTGAGGGGTTACACTACAGTATGGTGAAGTGAAAGTGCACAGTCACAAAATGTTGGGTGACATTTCAGGAAATAAATGCTGCATTTATCAGTAATTTAGAACTAGTTAAATGTTTAATCTGTTTCAGCTGTTGTTCCCAAACTAATTGGTCTCCCGCATAATCTATGGGATCTCAGGACTGCCTGGCCGGAATGTAGGGAGGTGTTTGTGTTCTGTAGCGTTTAGAACAATGATGGGTGATCCTATATCTGATCCCAAGGACCACGAATGGACAGAGGGCAGTGAATATCTGGGAGTCTCCAACCAAGTTAGACCAGTTAGTCTAACATCGGTAGTGGGGAAACTGCTAAAGTCAGTTATTAAAGATGGGATAGCAGCACATTTGGAAAGTGGTGAAATCATTGGACAAAGTCAGCATGGATTTATGAAAGGTAAATCATGTCTGACGAATCTTATAGAATTTTTCGAGGACGTAACTAGTAGAGTGGATAGGGGAGAACCAGTGGATGTGTTGTATTTGGACTTTCAGAAGGCTATCGACAAGGTCCCACATAAGAGATTAGTATACAAACTTAAAGCACACAGTATTGGGGGTTCAGTATTGATGTGGATAGAGAACTGGCTGGCAAACAGGAAGTGACTAGTGGGGTACCGCTAGGCTCAGTGCAGGGACCCCAGCTATTTACAATTTATATTAATGAACTGGATGAGGGAATTGAAGGCAACATCTCCAAGTTTGCAGATGACAATAAGCTGGGGGGCAGTGTTAGCTGTGAGGAGGATGCTAGGAGACTGCAAGGTGACTTGGATAGGCTGGGTGAGTGGGCAAATGTTCGGCAGATGCAGTATAATGTGGATAAATGTGAGGTTATCCACTTTGGTAGCAAAAACAGGAAAGCAGACTGTTATCTAAATGGTGGCCGATTAGGAAAAGGGGAGATGCAGCGAGACCTGGGTGTCATGGTACACCAGTCATTGAAAGTAGGCATGCAGGTGCAGCAGGCAGTGAAGAAAGCGAATGGTATGTTAGCTTTCATAGCAAAAGGATTTGAGTATAGGAGCAGGGAGGTTCTACTGCAGTTGTACAGGGTCTTGGTGAGACCCCACCTGAAGTATTGCCTACAGTTTTGGTCTCCAAATCTGAGGAAGGACATTATAGCCATAGAGTGAGTGCAGAGAAGGCTCACCAGACTGATTCCTGGGATGTCAGGACTTTCATATGAAGAAAGACTGGATAGACTTGGCTTATACTCGCTAGAGTTTAGGAGATTGAGAGGGGATCTTATAGAAACGTACAAAATTCTTATGGGGTTGGACAGGCTAGATGCAGGAAGATTGTTCCCGATGTTGGGGAAGTCCAGGACAAGGGGTCACAGCTTAAGGATAAGGGGGAAATCCTTTAAGACCGAGATGAGAAAAAACTTTTTCACACAGAGAGTGGTGAATCTCTGGAACTCTGCCACAGAGGGTAGTTGAGGCCAGTTCATTGGCTATATTTAAGAGGGAGTTAGATGTGGCCCTTGTGGCTAAAGGGATCAGGGGTATGGAGAGAAGGCAGGTACGGGATACTGAGTTGGATGATCAGCCATGATCATATTGAATGGCGGTGCAGGCTCGAAGGGCCGAATGGCCTACTCCTGCACCTATTTCTATGTATCTATGTAAGAGACTCTGAGAGGTTTAACATGTTAGACCTATTTAAACCAGACGAGGACACATTTTAGAACATTTGGGGATTGTAATTGAAGGGAATGGGGCAAAGAGGAGGAGTTCAGTCCTGGGCTAGATCAGCCATGATGACATTGTGACCAAAAAGGCAGAAAGATTCTAAGGGGAGTAGGAGGCAACCGTGGCTGACAAGAGAAGTTAGGGATAGAATAAAACTAAAAGAAAAGATGTATAACACAGCAAAGAGAAGCCGGAAGCCAGAGGATTGGGAAACTTTCATAGGACAACAGAAGGAAAACAAAACGGGCAATACGGGCTGAAAAGATGAAGTACAAGGGGAAGCTGGCCAGGAATATAAAGAAGGACAGTAAAAGCTTCTTTAGATAGGTTAAGGGAAAAAGAGTAGCAAAGTCAAATGTGGGTCCCTTGAAGGCAGACACGGGTGAAATTATTATAGGCAACAAGGAAATGGCAGAAGAGTTGAATAGGTACTTTGGATCTGTCCTTCACTAAGGGAGACACAAACAATCTCCCAGATGTACTGGAGGACAGAGGATCAAAGGGGGTAGAGGAACTGATAGAAATTTTCATTAGGCGAGAAATAGTATTGGGTAGGCTAATGGGACTGAAGGATGACAAATCCCCTGGGCCTGATGGTCTGCATCCCAGGGTCCTCAGGGAGGTGGCTCTAGAAATAGTGGATGCATTGGTGATCATTTTCCAATGTTCAATAGATTCAGCATCAGTTCCTGTGGATTGGAGGATAGCTAATGTTATCCCACTTTTCAAGAAAGGAGCGAGAGAGAAAACGGGGATTACAGACCAGTTAGCCTGACTTCGGTGGTGGGAAAGATGTTGGAGTCAATTATTAAAGAGGTAATAATGGGGCATTTGGATACCGTTAAAAGGATTAGTCCAAGTCAACATGGATTTATGAAAGGGAAATCATGCTTGACTAATCTTCTGGAATATTTTGAGGATGTGACAAGTAAAATGGATGAAGGGGTGCCAGTGGATGTAGTGTATCTAGACTTTCAGAAAGCCTTTGATAAGGTCCCGCACGGGAGACTGGTGACTAAAATTAGAGCACATGGTATTGGGGGTAGGGTGTTGACATGGATAGAAAATTGGTTGGCAGTGTAGGAGTGAGTGGGTCCTTTTTAGAATGGCAGGCAATGGCGAGTGGAGTGCCGCAAGGACTGGACCAGCTAGATGAAGAAAAATGTTCCCAATGTTGGGCGAGTCCAGAACCAGGGGCCACAGTCTTAGAAGAAAGGGGAGGTCATTTAAGACTGAGGTGAGAAAAAACTTTTCACCCAGAGAGTTGTGAATTTATGGCATTCCCTGCCACAGAGGTCAGTGGAGGCCAAGTCACTGGATGGATTTAAGAGAGAGTTAGATAGAGCTCTAGGGGCTAGTGGAGTCAAGGTATATGGGGAGAAGGCAGGCACGGGTTATTGATAGGGGATGATCAGCCATGATTACAATGAATGACGGTGCTGGCTCGAAGGGCCGAATGGCCTCCTCCTGCACCTATTTTCTATGTTTCTATTGTGGGGATTAACATTGAAATCTAGAACGTGGCGCACACATCAGATTGATCATCTATATCCAGTTCCCATCAGCAGTGGGTGGTCACCTTGGGGGAATTTGCTCAGTTTGTTTTGTCCCATTCTACATCATAGACAGGCCATTCGGCCCATCCTATCCAGTCTAGTTTTCTGCTCCACTCATCATCGCTCCCATCTACTCTCCACACCCGGTAACAATACCCCGAATTCCAGGAGCGCTCACGTGTTTATCCCGCTTGCACTTAAATTTATCTCTGCTGTTGACGTCAGTCCCTTCAATGCAAGTGAGGTCATAGAAATGTAGAAACATAGAAAATAGGTGCAGGAGGGAGGCCATTCAGCCCTTCGAGCCAGAATCAATTGAGGACTAGAATGAATCTGTGAGTATGGGTGCTATTTTCGATGCGAACATCTTTAGAAACCATGGTGGCAACTGATCTGGGCCCGCTGATTTGTTTGGCATTAGGTTCTGTAGTTGTGTTAGTACTCCTGCCTCATGTATCACTAGCTCAGGATATCCTGTATGTTACTGGTTCCCATCGATGGAATGTATGACTTGTTTTCCCTCGTAAATACACTGGTGAATTGAGCATTAAGTGCTTCGGCCTTCCCTTTCCCGTCACTTACAACTGTGTTGTTCACCATGACGTCTGCAACTCCGTTCTAGCCATTACCCAAACGTTTCATATAAGACCAAAATTATTTGACGCTTTCTTTCATTGCTGTGGTAAGATTGTTTGATACAAAGTCTTGTTCGGCTTTATTCAGAGCTTTCCTTAATTCCTTCCGGCAATTTACAAAGGAACCCCAATCTTCTTTGTCTTGTGTCTTCTTTGCTTTATTGTATGCCCTCTGTTTCTTACGTCTGAGTCTGTGGTGATGTCTGGTGAA
This sequence comes from Malacoraja senta, assembly GCA_038087875.1. Classification (NCBI taxonomy): domain Eukaryota; kingdom Metazoa; phylum Chordata; class Chondrichthyes; order Rajiformes; family Rajidae; genus Malacoraja; species Malacoraja senta. Next base: position 8,364 of record JAXLNO010004566.1, read on the forward strand.
CCAGGGGTAGGGTATTTGGTTTGGCTGCTGTCTTTTTTGGATTATGTTTCTCCATGCTCTGCTTTATTTCAGTTTCACCAGTGTCCCACTTCTCCTGAATAGAGATGCATTCCCCATTGAGAGATAATGGTCCCGTAAAGCATCCAGGTCTGCATTGATCAGTTGTTTAAGAAGGAACTGCAGATGCTGAAAAATCGAAGGTAGACAAAAATGCTGGAGAAACTCAGCGGGTGAGGCACCATCTATGGAGCGAAGGAAATAGGCAACGTTTCGGGCTGAAACCTTTCCTCCTTCGCTCCATAGATGCTGCCTCACCCGCTGAGTTTCTCCAGCATTTTTGTCTACCTGCATTGATCAGTTCCTCGTTTGGTTTCTGCCGTACGTAGTATTTCCTTCTGGCCTTCTAGGTTGTCGTTTCCACTATATGGGGGCACCGTAATATTTTCTGTTCAGGGCCTAGAGGCCTTAATCCGGCCCTGGCAGTTCATTCATCTCCCCCCTCCCCTCCCGCTCCCCCCTCCCTCTTCATGTGTGATGTGGAAAAACCTCTTCACCCAGAGAGTTGTGAGTCTGTGGAATTCTCTGCCACAGAAGGCAGTGGAGGCCAATTCCCTGGATACTTTCAAGAGAGAGCCAGATAGGGCTGTTAAAGATTGAGGAGTCAGGGGATATGGGGAGAAGGCAGGAACGGGGTACTGATTGGGGATAGAAACATAGAAAATAGGTGCAGGAGGAGGCCATTCGGTCCTTCGAGCCAGCACCGCCATTCATTGTGATCATGGGTGATCGTCCCCTATCAATAACCCGTGCATGCCTTCTCCCCATATCCCTTGACTCCACTAGCCCCTAGAGCTCTATCTAACTCTCTCTTAAATACATCCAGTGACTGGGCCTCCACTGCCCTCTGTGGCAGGGAATTCCATAAATTCACAACTCTCTGGGTGTAAATGTTTTTCTCACCTCAGTATTAAATGACCTCCCCTTTATTCTAAGACTGTGGCCCCTGGTTCTGGACTCGCCCAACATTGGGAACATTTTTCCTGCATCTAGCTTGTCCAGTCCTTTTATATTTTTATATGTTTCTATAAGATCCCCCCTCATGCTTCTAAACACTAGTGAATACAAGCCTAGTCTTTTCAATCTTTCATCATATGACAGTCCCGCCATACCAGGGATCAATCTCATGAACCTACGCTGCACTACCTCAGTCACAAGGATGTCCTTCCTCAAATTAGGAGACCAAAACTGGACACAATACTCCAGATGTGGTCTCGCAGTCCATGTTTTCATGACTGCATTCCTTTCAGTATTTATTGAAGACCACGTTACATTTCAGCTTTACTTATTGGTCTCCCTTTCGATTTGAGATATTATTTCATTCACACCCATTTAAATCCACCGATAATATTAAATTCTGTCCCATCATTCCTGACATCTTCTCTAGATGAAATCCCACGACCTGCCCAGTCTTTTCTGTAAGTTCCATCCTCTCAGTTATGCCGTTATTCTCATGAACATTCCTTGTGTTTTCCCCCATTGTTCCACACCTCGGCTGCAATATCCGCTTTCTGTCTGAATGACAGTGGCGATAAGAGTTGGGAAATGGGATTTATCAGAGGGTTACAGAAATTTGGTGAAATTCCCGCTGTCGGGATGAGGATGGTCCATCTGAATTGTTTTTTATTTCCAAGGGGAATGATGTAGATGACATGTGCATGTACCTTTAACATAGTGACCTCACCACTACTAACCACTCCCCGCATCACTAGTATAATTACAACCTTCCCACCCAGTGCTCTCTCTCTGGTTCCAGTGACAGACCACGAACAGCTAGGGCAGCAAAGTATGTGTAACATGAATAAACAGTAGTAAAAGCACAGTGTGTTATGACTCCTCTTTACAGTGCCCCCCCCTAAAACTGTCTAGAGAAGATGATTTAACTATATTGTTGTCTAGTTTATTCCATTCCTTTAAAGTTCTTACAAAGAATGAGTTCTTATAAATATCTGTCCTGGCGAATTGGGTTTTTATTTGCATATCATTTCTCTTTCTTGTTCTCCTTTCTGTTGAGTATGATATGTATCTATCTGCAGTTATGCCCACCATCCCCTTTTGAATCTTGTACAACATGGCTAGTCTGTTCCTTGCCCTTCTTGTTTCCAGCGTTTCCCGCTCCAGGTCGGACAGCATCTGGGTGACACTGCTACCACTATTGTAGTTCCCGATGCAAAAGCGTGCTGCTTTCCTCTGTACCCCTTCTAGTTTGTTGATATGACCAGTTTTGTATGGGTCCCAGGCGCATGAAGCGTATTCCAGTAAGGGTCTAACCAATGTTGTATATGCTGTGGTTTTCACTTCCTTTGGGCAGAACCAGAGGTTTCGTCCAAGGAATCCTAGTGTCTGGTTGGCTTTAGAGACCGTGTTGTCCATGAGTTCCCCCCACGAAAGCTTGCTATCAAGATGAACTCCAAGGTATGGCTGTGAACTTGTACGATGAAGTATTTGTCCACAGAAGACGTAGCCCCGAGTAGGTGGTTTCTTCTTGTTTGAAATTACCATAATTGAGCATTTGGTTGGGTTGAAGCTCATCTTCCATGTGTTTTGCCTTATTTCCAAGGACTTATGGTCTTCTTATAAGGAGTTCATATCCTCTACATCAGTGACAGGTGTATATACAAGACAATCATCTGCGAAGGGTCTTGTTTTACAATTTATGTGTTCAGGTAGATCATTAATGTACGTCAGGAACAACAGTGGTTCGAGGACTGTGCCTTGCGGTACTTCTGACAGTACTTTTTCTTCTAAAGAAATGTTTCCTTCACAGGCCACCCTCTGCGTCCGGTTTGTGAGAAAGTCCCTAATCCTGTTATGTAGACTATTTCTGATGCCATAGTAATCCAGTTTTCCTAGGAGCCTTTCATGAGGAACTTTATCGAATGCTTTTGAAGTCCAGGATTGCCATATGTATAGATTTCTCCTTATCTAATGCCCTTGTGATGTCATCAATAGTGACAATAAGTTGTGTTTCCGTTGAACGTTTTGCTCTGAAGCCATGTTGTGAGTCCACCAGTATCCCATTCTTTTGGAAATGGTCCATGATGTGAGAGTGTATGATGTGTTCCATGATCATACATGTAACACTGGTCAGTGAAACTGGTCTGTAATTCTCAGGCGCAGCCTTATTGCCCTTCTTAAATATTGCACAGATGTTTGCTTCCTTCCACTTTCGTGGTAGTGACCCACAATCAATTGAGGACTGGAATGAATCTGTGAGTATAGGTGCTAATTTCGATGCGAACATCTTTAGAAACCATAGTGGCAACTGATCTGGGCCCGCTGATTTGTTTGGCATTAGGTTCTGTAGTTGTGTTAGTACTCCTGCCTCATGTATCACTAGTTCAGGATATCCTGTATGTTACTGGTTCCCATCGATGGAATGTATGACTTGTTTTCCCTCGTAAATACACTGGTGAATTGAGCATTAAGTGCTTCGGCCTTCCCTTTCCCGTCACTTACAACTGTGTTGTTCACCATGACGTCTGCAACTCCCTTCTCGCCGTTACCCAAACGTTTCATATAAGATCAAAATTATTTGACGCTTTCTTTCATTGCTGTGGTAAGATTCTTTGATACAAAGTCTTGTTTGGCTTTATTCAGAGCTTTCCTTAATTCCTTCCGGCAATTTACAAAGGAACCTCAATCTTCTTTGTCTTGTGTCTTCTTTGCTTTATTGTATGCCTTCTGTTTCTTACGTCTGAGTCTGTGGTGATGTCTGGAGAACCACGGTAGGGCATTTGGTTTGGCTGCTGTCTTTTTTGGATTATGTTTCTGCATGCTCTGCTTTATTTCAGTTTCACCAGTGTCCCACTTCTCCTGAATAGAGAAGCATTCCCCATTGAGAGATAATGGTCCCATAAAGCATCCAGGTCTGCATTGATCAGTTGTTTAAGAAGGAACTGCAGATGCTGAAAAATCGAAGGTAGACAAAAATGCTGGAGAAACTCAGCGGGTGAGGCACCATCTATGGAGCGAAGGAAATAGGCAACGTTTTGGGGTGAAACCTTTCCGCCTTCGCTCCATAGATGCTGCCTCACACGCTGAGTTTCTCCAGCATTTTTGTCTACCTGCATTGATCAGTTCCTCGTTTGCTTTCTGCCATACATAGTATTTCCTTCTGTCCTTCTAGGTTGTCGTTTCCACTATATGGGGGCACCGTAATATTTTCTGTTCAGGGCCTAGAGGCCTTAATCCAGCCCTGGCAGTTCATTAAGCTCCCCCCTCCCCCCCCCCCTCCCTCTTCATGTGTGATGTGGAAAAACCTCTTCACCCAGAGAGTTGTGAGTCTGTGGAATTCTCTGCCACAGAAGGCAGTGGAAGCCAATTCCCTGGATACTTTCAACAGAGAGCCAGATAGGGCTGTTAAAGATAGAGGAGTCAGGGGATACATAGATACATAGAAAATAGGTGCAGGAGTAGGCCATTCGGCCCTTCGGGATATGGGGAGAAGGCAGGAACGGGGTACTGATTGGGGATAGAAACATAGAAAATAGGTGCAGGAGGAAGCCATTCGGTCCTTCGAGCCAGCACCGCCATTCATTGTGATCATGGCTGATCGTCCCCTATCAATAACCCGTGCATGCCTTCTCCCCATATCCATTGACTCCACTAGCCCCTAGAGCTCTATCTAACTCTCTCTTAAATCCATCCAGTGACTGGGCCTCCACTGCCCTCTGTGGCAGGGAATTCCATAAATTCACAACTCTCTGGGTGTAAAAGTTTTTTCTCACCTCAGTATTAAATGACCTCCCCTTTATTCTAAGACTGTGGCCCCTGGTTCCGGACTCGCCCAACATTGGGAACATTTTTCCTGCATCTAGCTTGTCCAGTCCTTTTATATTTTTATATGTTTCTATAAGATCCCCCCTCATCCTTCTAAACACTAGTGAATACAAGCTTAGTCTTTTCCATCTTTCATCATATGACAGTCCCGCCATCCCAGGGATCAATCTCATGAACCTACGCTGCACTACCTAAATCACAAGGATGTCCTTCCTCAAATTAGGAGACCAAAACTGGACACAATACTCCAGATGTGGTCTCGCAGTCCATGTTTTCATGACTGCATTCCTTTCAGTATTTATTGAAGACCACATTACATTTCAGCTTTACTTATTGGTCTCCCTTTCGATTTGAGATATTATTTCATTCACACCCATTTAAATCCACCGATAATATTAAATTCTGTCGCATCATTCCTGACATCTTCTCTAGATGAAATCCCACGACCTGCCCAGTCTTTTCAGTAAGTTCCATCCTCTCAGTTATGCCGTCATTCTCATGAACATTCCTTGTGTTTTCCCCCATTGTTCTACATCTCGGCGGCAATATCCGCTTTCTGTCTGCATGACAGTGGTGATAAGAGTTGGGAAATGGGATTTATCAGAGGGTTACAGATATTTGGTGAAATACCCGCTGTCGGGATGAGGATGGTCCATCTCAATCAATTGAGATTTGTGTTTTATTTCTTTCAGGAGGAAGCTGGGCGCAAGCGAAGGTAGGACACTGTCTTGATGAAAACATTGTATGTTTTTGTGGAAGAGCGCAAAACATTTCTAATGCTCAGTTTATAACCAGCTGTTAAATATTTCCAGGGTTCGTGATGAAGCCAAATCACTGTCGGTGGTAGATGAAGCCTTCGCGATTGAAAAGTTTCATTGCTCTGTTTCGTTCAACACCATATTCAAAGAAATATCTGAGGACTTCAAGCGAGGTAAAGGTTATACCTTTTCCATATTCTTGTTTTTGACATGTTTATGCCGTACACCTGACATGTAACACCTTATAATTTCCCAGCCTCGCACAGCCTGGTTTGAACTTCCCCACAAAATCCATAAACACAACTGCCCTGGCAGATCCATTGTTTCTGCCTGCTCCTGCCCTACTGAAATGATTTCCACGTACCTCGACTCCATCCTATCCCCCCTGGTCCTATCCCTACCGACCTATGTCCAAGATACCTCACGTGCCCTTCGTCCCTTTAATGACTTCTGCTTTCAGAGCCCCCACCCCCTCATCTTTACCATGGACGTTCATTCACTCTACACCTCCATCCCCCACCAGGAAGGCCTTAAAGTCCACCATTTCTTCCTCGACCGCAGAACCATCCAATTTCTCTCTACTAACACTTCTCCGCCTAGCGGAGCTGGTTCTCACTCTTAATAACCTCCTTCGAATCCTTCCACTTCCTCCAAGTCCAAGGCCCTATCCCCGAACTCTATCTCCATTACATTGATGACTACATTGGTGCTACCCCCCGCACCCATGCAGAAATCATGGACCATCAACTTCACCACTAATTTCCCTCCTGCAATCAAATTCACTTGAACCATCACCGACACCTCCCTCCCCTTTCTTGATCTCACAGTCTCCATCACAGGAAATAGACTATTGATAGGTGTCTATTATAAACCCACTGACTCCCACAACTATCTCGACTACACTTCTCCCTACCCTGCTTCATGCATAGACTCTATCCCCTACTCCCAATTCCTCCGTCTATGCCGCATCTGCACCCAAGATGAGGCGTTCCATACCAGGAAATCCGAGATGTCCTCATTCTTTCGAGAACGGGGGTTCCCCTCTCCCATCATAGATGAGGCCCACACTCATGTCTCCTCGATACCCCGCAGCTCTGCCCTTGCCCCCCTCCCCCTAGTCACAACTTAGACAGAGTCCCCCTTGTCCTTACCTTTCACCCCATCAGCCGCCACACACAGCACATAATCCTCCAAAATTTCAGCCACCTCCAACGGGATCCCACCACTAGCCACATTTTCCCTTCCTCCCCATTCTACCTTCCGCAAAGATCATTCCCTCTGCAACTCCTTGGTTAACTCATCCCTTCCCACCTAAACCACCCCCTCCCCAGTACGTTCCCCTGCAACCGCAGAAGATGCAACACCTCCTCTCTTGACTCTGTCCAGGAACCCCAACAGTCCTTTCAGGTTAGGCAGAGATTCACTTGCACCTCCTCCAACCTCATCTACTGTATCCATTGTTCAAGATGTGGACTCTTATACATCGATGAGACCAAACGCAGACTGGGCGATCGTTTCACTGAACACCTTCGCTCAGCCTGAACCTACCTGATCTCCCAGTGGCTAAACACATTAATTTTCCTTCCCATTCCCACACAGACCTTTCTGTCCTAGGTCTCCTCCATTGTCAGAGTGAGGATGAATGCAAATTGGAGGATCAGCATCTCATCTGTTGATTTCTCTAACTTCAGGTAGCCCTGGCATTCCCTCTCTCTCTTTACCTCCCCACCCAAGACACACTAGTTTCTAATTTTCACCTAACAAATAGCTAACAATGGCCTGTTTCATCTCATTATTATTTTTTTGCATATCTTCCATTCATTGTTCTTTATCTCTTTACATCATCGCCGATATCTCTTGTTTCCCTTATCCATAACCAGTCTGAAGAAGGGTCTTGAACCGAAACGTCACCCATTCCTTCTCTCAAGAGATGCCGCCTGTCCCGCTGAATTACTCCAGCTTTTTGAGTCTATCTTCGGTTGAAACCAGCATCTGCAGTTCATTCCTATACAGCTTTAACCAATACCTAGATGCAAAGATTAATTCTATTGTGGACAGAAAGGAAATTGGAGATTTGATCTACCACTAAACTCATCAGCTGGGAAGCATCATAGTCAGAGGTTTAGGCTACCATGCCCTGGGTAAAATACTGTGGCTATTCACATTAACTGTGCACCTTATATAGATCTTATACACATCTATAAAAGTATCCTGATGGACTCCAAAGAAAAATATCCTTGACTGTCCAACGTCTCCTTATAACCCAGCCCTTCAGACAATGAAATTATCATAAATCCTTTTGTAACCTCTCTCATTTGCTAACAACCTCATTGTGTCAAACGCTGTATTTAATATCCTGACCTATAAAGCATGAGTGACAAACACATTCTTCACCACCCTGCCACTGTTGCATCTTCCATGGCACTGTGTACCTGCAGCCCGAGATCTCTCAGTTCTATAAAGTTCCCCATTTACTGTGTATGTCCTGCCCTGGTTTGTCTCAGCAAAGTGCATCACCTCACCTTCACATGAATAAATCCCACCTGCTGTTCCTGGGCCCATTGGCCCATTTCACAGGGATCCTATTTACTCTCAGATAACTTTCTTCACTCTCCACTATGTCACCAATTTTAGTTTCATCTGCAAACTGACTAACCGTGCAACCTACATACACACCCAATCATGTATATAAATAAGGAACAACAGTGGACTCTGTCTCCAGTCTGAAAAACGACCCTCTACCAACATCCTCTGTCTGCGACCTTCAGGTAAAGGTTGTATTGCATCGGCTAGTTCTTCCCGGATTCCATGAGATCCAACCTTCCAGAGCGGCCTCTCATGCGGTGTGTAGAAGTTGCATCTCTCAGAGGGCAGTGGATATCTGGAATATTGTGCCCAAGATGGTGGTGAAAAGCTGAGTTATTGGATATCTGCAACTTGGCTAAAAATAAATATTTGATATATGGAAAAATTAAGATTATGGGGAACTCACACAGAAGAGGAATTGGTGCCAACTTAGATCAGCCATGATCACATTGAATGGAGGGGCAAGCCTGAGGAGCAGATCCTAATCCTGCTCCTGTTTTCTTGTGTTCCTCTGCTACTGTGTACCGATAAATTGACACAGACTTGACACAGAGGAAATGCAGCAAAGATTAACAATACTTGTTCCTGGGACAATGAGTTTGAGTAGACTAGCCCTGTGTACTCGAGAGTTCGGGTGTATAGGAGGAGATCTCAGTGAAACACAAAGTTCTTACAGGGCTCAGTGGGCTGGATGCAGGGTGGATGTTTCCCCTGTCTTAGGGGTCTGGAGAACGGGCACCATCTCAGAATGTGGGCTGCACCAAGTAGGACAGAGATAAGGAGACATTACTGCATGCAGAGACTGGGGAACCTTTGGAATTCCCTGGACTGGTGGCTGTGGAGACTCAGTCATTCAGTGCTCTTGAAGCCGAGAGCCATGGTTGTACATTACAGAATCAGGCCCTTTGGCCCATCACATGCTTGTCCACCTTTTCCCCTGATATACTAATCAATTTGCTCACATTACATCGGTATTCTTCTACATCTCACGTATTTAATTGCCACAAATATAGTGATTGTATCTCACTCCACCAACTCCTCGGTAGCATGTTCTATATATCACCCACTCTCAGTGTAAAGAAAACTTCCAACTCAGATCCACTTTAAAATTCCTTGCTCTCATGATAAACATGCACTCTCTTGATCTGATCTCTCTGCATGCGAATACGATTTTGATAATCTACCCGATATCCTGCTGCAGACTTTGACAACATTCCCTGCTATCCACAATTTCTGCGTCCTCCACAGACTTATTAATCACACCTCCTACATTCACATCCAAGCCGTGAAAATATAACATAAACAGCAAAGGTTGCAGCACCAATCTCTGCTGCACTCAACCAGTCACAGACCTCCAAGCAGAAATATCATCCTTCTCCCGCTACATTCAACCCAACCACCAAGCCAATTTTGGATCCATTTTACCAGCTCGCCTTTGATCCCACCTGCCTTTACTTTCTGGACCAGCCTTATACTGTCAAGTCTCACAGTGAAGTTCTGTATTGGTTAAAAATGAAATCAGTGTGCTCTTCGTTGTCCAAATCCATCAAATCCACCTGTGAATCCCTTCTCTTTCAGTGACCTGACAACCACAAGTCTCTGTTAAGGTTCATTTCTTAAAACAGACAACTCACAATAGGTTAGGTACACCAACACAAGCTTTACTGATCATTAGCCGGTGAGTGCCAGGGATACAAAGTAAATTATACAACAGATACTTAACCCTCCTGAGCCACCACTCTAATGAACAAAGACATACAGCATCAATGTATAGTATTTTGGAAACGTAGTCACATGTTTATACAGAGTAGCAACAATGACGTCTAACACAAATAAATCACAGAGTATACCCATTCAAAGTATTCTTGTTACTAATACAATAATTGTCATCTTGCGGTTCTATCAATCACAAATTGTTGATCACAAACTTCGAAACAACAGTCAACATTTATTTCTCTTCTCCCCACCCCCTATCAGTCTGAAGAAGGGTTTCGGCCCGAAACGTTGCCTATCTCCTTCGCTCCATAGATGCTGCTGCACCCGCTGAGTTTCTCCAGCATTTTTGTGTACCGTCAACATTTACAATTCTGTCTTAACAATGTAATCATGATGTCAGCTACCAACCAGAAGGTTTCTGTTTACAGAAGCTACCACCTTCTCAGGAAATACATCCTCTCGCACTATTGAAATGTTTTTTTTTGCTTGGGCATAACAGGAAGCAGCTTGAATGCCGGCCTCTAACTTCCTGATTACCCAGCTCTTGTACAGCACAGAATTACAAAGCTTTAGTTTCCTCAGAACCCAAATAAGTCAGATTAATCTTTACTGAATCAATTCTAATTATAAAATATTTTGCTATTAACTCGGATATTATCATCTCCACCCATTCTGTCTAACACCTGATCATTCAACCTCTGCTACCTTCCATGGTCCAAGCCAATCCCCCCCCCCTCTCACCCTCCACTCAAAGAAACAGGAGCAGGTCATCTGGCCACTCATGTCTACCCCCATTCACTATGATCATGGCGACTCCACCCTACCCCACAACTCTAACTCCTCTTTAACAACCTCAAATTGCCACTCACCTCAATATCTTCTTCTCCGACATGCCTCCATCTCTGAATAGCCCGCTTCATTCCTCCATCCCCATCGCAATCTCGCAATCCTCCTCACTCTCCGCACTCGTCCACCCTCCCCCACCTCACGAAATTCCCCTCTCCATCCCCAGATTAAAGACTCAGTGACACATGTCTGATGTCCATCCGATGTGGTTGTGGGTGAAACCCCGGGCAAGGTTTTAGTTGTCCGCCCGCCTGTGCCCGAGTCTCCCCCCGACCCCCGGGGACTGACTCTCTGATTCTCTGCTTCTCCCCCCAGTCTACGTCACCCTGGATGTGGAAACAGCGCATGCGCGGCTCGAGGTGTCTGAGGATCGGAAGAGGGTGAGAAATACCGGGACCGTGAGGAGTCTCCCTGACACCGGGAAGAGGTTTACAGACTGGGCGTGTGTGCTGGGATCGGAGGGATTCACATCGGGGAGACATTACTGGGAGGTGGAGGTGGCGGGGAGTCGGCGCTGGAATCTGGGAGTCGCCGCAGAGACTGTGGAGAGGAAGGGATGGGTCACACTGACCCCGGAGACTGGAGTCTGGATCATCAGGCGGCAGGGTGACGGGTTTGTTGCAGTCACCTCCCCTCAATCCCCTCTCCCCGCCCGTCCCATCCCCGGGAGGGTGGGAGTTTATCTCAGTTACGAGTCCGGGACAGTTTCATTTTACGACGCGGACACCAAGTCCCATCTCCACACCTTCACTGGGAATAAATTCACGGAGAAACTTTATCCTCTCTTCGGGCCTTGGGATGGAAACTGGCTGAGAATCTGCTCCGGTTCCGCTCCGGGTGTGTAAAAGGGTCGTGTCCCGGGACCGGCGTCAGGAGTGGGGCTCAGCCAGGGGCTGTGGGGCAGAAACCCGGTGGACAACAGGTCGGCGCTGAACGAACGGCTCCCATTTAATCCCCAAATTCCGCGTCGTGAAACAAACCCCAGTGAGTGAGCGCGGAAATAAAACCAGGGGAATGTAAATGTGGGAAGAGTGAAATAAACAGCAACTGAAATCAGAGCTGTCTGTCTGTCTGTCTGTCGATCCGTTCATTTTAACGCGTTAACCGCGTCCGGCAACGGAACAGAAATTACTTTTGCGAAAATATAAAGATTGAAACAATCTCCCTTCCCGCGGGTTCAGCAGCAGCCGCGGGCGGCGGGTCCTGAGCTCCGTCTCCCCCGGGTCCTAAAGTTCGCCGACATCTAGTGTCGGACCCTAATGTCTGCCAAATCTTGTCCCTTCCCACCCCGGGGGGGGGGGGGGGGAGACGGGACGAGTGTCCCTGGAGCCGAGCAATCGGGTGGGAGAGGCCGAGGTTACCCGGCGCGGTGTCTCCCCGCCTAACGTGCTGTTAGTGCCCCCCTAAAACTGTCTAGTGAAGTTGATTTAACTATATTGTTGTCTAGTTTATTCCATTCCTTTAAGGTTCTTACAAAAATGAGTTCTTATAAGTATCTGTCCTGGCGATTGGGGTTTTTATTTGCATATCATTTCTCTCTCTTGTTCTCCTTTATGTTGAGTATGTTATGTATCTATCTGCAGTTATGCCCACCATCCCCTTTTGAATATTGTACAACATGGCTAGTCTGTTCCTTGCCCTTCTTGTTTCCAGCGTTTCCCACTCCAGGTCGGACAGCATCTGGGTGACACTGCTACCACTATTGTAGTTCCCGATGCAAAAGCGTGCTGCTTTCCTCTGTACCCCTTCTAGTTTGTTGATATGACCAGTTTTGTATGGGTCTCAGGCACGTGAAGCGTATTCCAGTAAGGGTCTAACCAATGTTGTATATGCTGTGGTTTTCACTTCCTTTGGGCAGAACCAGAGGTTTCGTCCAAGGAATCCTAGTGTCCGGTTGGCTTTAGAGACCGTGTTGTCCACGTGTTCCCCCCACGAAAGCTTGCTATGAAGATGAACTCCAAGGTATGGCTGTGAACTTGTAGATGGAGTATTTGTCCACAGAAGACGTAGTCTCGAGTAGGTGGTTTCTTCTTGTTTGAAATTAACATAATTGAGCATTTGGTTGGGTTGAAGCTCATCTTCCATGTGTTTTGTCTTATTTCCAAGGACTTATGGTCTTCTCATAAGGAGTTCATATCCTCTGCTTCAGTGACAGGTGTATATACAAGACAATCATCTGCGAAGAGTCTTGTTTTACAATTTATGTGTTCAGGTTGATCATTAATGTACGTCAGAAACAACAGTGGTCCAAGGACCGTACCTTGCGGTACTCCTGACAGTACTTGTTCTTCTAAAGAAATGTTTCCTTCACAGGCCACCCTCTGCGTCCGGTTTGTGAGAAAGTCCCTAATCCTGTTATGTAGACTATTTCTGATGCCATAGTAATCCAGTTTTCCTAGGAGCCTTTCATGAGGAACTTTATCGAATGCCTTTGAAAAGTGCAGTATTGCCATATGTATAGATTTCCCCTTATCTAATGCCCTTGTGATGTCATCAATAGTGACAACAAGTTGTGTTTCCGTTGAACGTTTTTGTTCTGAAGCCATGTTGTGAGTCCACCAGTATCCCATTCTTTTGGAAATGGTCCATGATGTGAGAGTGTATGATGTGTTCCATGATCTTACATGTAACACTGGTCAGTGAAACTGGTCTGTAATTCTCAGGCGCAGCCTTATAGCCCTTCTCAAATATTGCACAGATGTTTGCTTCCTTCCACTGTCGTGGTAGTGACCCACAATCAATTGAGGACTGGAATGAATCTGTGAGTATGGGTGCTATTTTCGATGCGAACATCTTTAGAAACCATGGTGGCAACTGATCTGGGCCCGCTGCTTTGTTTGGCATTAGGTTCTGTAGTTGTGTTAATACTCCTGCCTCATGGATCACTAGTTCAGGATATCCTGTATGTTACTGGTTCCCATCGATGGAATGTATGACTTGTTTTCCCTCGTAAATACACTGGTGATTTGAGCATTAAGTGCTTCGGCCTTCCCTTTCCCGTCACTTACAACTGTGTTGTTCACCATGACGTCTGCAACTCCCTTCTCTCCGTTACCCAAACGTTTCATATAAGACCAAAATTGTTTGACGTTTTCTTTCATTGCTGTGGTGAGGTTGTTTGATACAAAGTCTTGCTCGGCTTTATTCAGAGCTTTCCTTAATTCCTGGCAATTTACAAAGGAACCCCAATCCTCTTTGTCTTGTGTCTTCTTTGCTTTATTGTATGCCCTCTGTTTCTTACGTCTGAGTCTCTGGTGATGTCTGGTGAACAGGGTAGGGTATTGGTTTGGCTGCTGTCTTTTTTGGATTATGTCTCTCCATGCTCTGCTTTATTTCAGTTTCACCAGTGTCCCACTTCTCCTGAATAGAGAAGAATTCCCCATTGAGAGATAATGGTCCCGTAAAGCATCCAGGTCTGCATTGACCAGTTGTTTAAGAAGGAACTGCAGATGCTGAAAAATCGAAGGTAGACAAAAATGCTGGAGAAACTCAGCGGGTGAGGCAGCATCTATGGAGCGAAGGAAATAGGCGACGTTTCGGGCTGAAACCTTTCCTCCTTCGCTCCATAGATGCTGCTTCACCCGCTGAGTTTCTCCAGCATTTTTGTCTCCCTGCATTGATCAGTTCCTCGTTTGCTTTCTGCCGTACGTAGTATTTCCTTCTGGCCTTCTAGGTTGTCGTTTCCACTATATGGGGGGCACAGTCGTCTTTTCTGTGTTCAGGGCCTAGAGGCCTTAATTCGGCCCTGGCAGTTCATTCATCTCCCTCCCTCCCTCCCCCCCCCCCTCCCTCCCTCCCTCCCGTCCCTCTGGTGCGGGGAGAAACTCAAGCGGACCAACGTGTATTTGTCTCTGAATCTGTAAGCGGACCGTGTAGGGTCCATCGTGTGGAAACGGAACTAAGAGTGCGCACGTTTAAATAAAGCGAAGCGGGGACGCGGCGCTGTGGGCGCTGGCAACGTAGTGCGGACCCAATAGGGCGGACCGTGGACAGGAAACTACATGACGGACCGTGTAGGGTGAACCAAGAGCGAAGGGGGCGGCCTATCTCCCCCAGGTCCGCGCTCGATCTTCACTCTGCCGGGGCCGCGTTGGAGCTGCACCCTGCCGCTGCTGGTTTACAAAAATAGAATTAGGTTAAGAATAAGGGGTCGGCCATTTAGGACTGAGATGTGGAAAAACCTCTTCACCCAGAGAGTTGTGAGTCTGTGGAATTCTCTGCCACAGAAGGCAATGGAGGCCGGTTCTCTGGATGCTTTCAAGAGAGAGCTAGATAGGGCTCTTAAAGATAGCGGAGTCAGGGGATATGGGGAGAAGGCAGGAACGGGGTACTGATTGGGGATGATCACATTGAATGGCGGTGCTGGCTCGAAGGGCCAAATGGCCTACTCCTGCACCTATGTTTCTGTGTCTCCCCGAGTTTAAAAACAAATATTATACAATTACTTGTATTCAAAAAATAAAATAAAACATAGAGTATTAACACGATAGGTGCAGGAGGAAGCCATTCGGCCCTTCGAGCCAGCACCACCATTCAATGTGATCATGGCTGATCATCCACAATCAGTACCCCGTTCCTGCCTCCCCCCATATCCCCCATATTTAAGAGCTCTATCTAACTCGCTCTTGAAAGTCTCCAGAGAATTGGTCGCCACTGCCTTCTGAGGCAGAGAATTCCACAGATACACAACTCTCTGGGTGAAAAGAGTTTCCTCATCTCCGTTCTAAATAGCCTTCCCCTTATTCTTAAACGGTGGCCCCTGGTTCTGGACTACCCCAACATCGGGAACATGTTTTCTGCCTCTAGCGTGTCCAAATCCTGAATAATCATATGTTTCAAAAAGATTCCCTCTCATCCTTCCAAATTTAAGTGTATACAAGCCCAGCCGCTCCATTCTATCAACACATGACAGTCCCGCCATCCCGGGAATTAACCTGGTGAACCTACGCTGCACTCCCTCAATAGCAAGAATGCCCTTCCTCAAATTTGGAGACCAAAACTGCACACTATACTCCAGGTGTGGTCTCCCTAGGGCCCTGTACAACTGCAGAAGAACCTCTTTGCTCCTATCCTCAACTCCTCTTGTTGTGAAGGCCAACATGCCATTGGCTTTCTTCACTGCCTGCTGTACCTGCATGCTTACTTTCTGGAGGCAATTCTCATGAGCCGACCCTGTCCAGTATTCTTGCAGTCCTAACTGGTGCCCAGGATTCATTTATCCCACTCAGCCTCTTCCCCCTCTCAGGATTACATGACTCCCCCCAAAATACCTGTCTGTTCGGAGTTTGTACGTTTTGCCCGTGACCTGCGTGGGTTTTCCCTAAGATCTTCAGTTTCCTCCCGCACTCCAAAGACGTGTAGGGTTGTAGGTTAATTGGCTTGGTGTAAACGTAAAAATTGTCCCTAGTGGGTGAGATCGTGTTAATGTGCGGGGATCGCTGGTCGGCGCAGACCCGGTGGGCCGAAGGGCCTGTTTCCACGCTGTATCTCTAAACTAAGCTGAACTGAACAACACAGATTACAATCAAGCCGTCCACAGTGTACAGATACAGGATAAAGGGAGTAACATTTTTTAGTGCAAGTTAAAGTCTGGTTATGTGCAATTAAAGATAGTCCCAGGATCTTTGGATGGGAGGTCAGGACCGCTCTCTAGTTGGTGAGAGAACAGTTCAGTTGCCTGATAGCAGCTGGGAAGAAACTGTCCCTGAATCTGGAGGTGTGCGTTTTCACACTTCTGTACCTCTTGCCCGATGGGAGAGGGGAAAAGAGGGAGTGACCGGGGGTGAGACTGGTACTTCATTATGCTGCTGGCCTTACCGAGGCAGCGTGAGGTGTAGATGGAGTCGATGGAAGGGAGGTTGGTTCGTGAGATGGTCTGGGCTGCTGGCCTTGCCGAGGCAGCGTGAGGTGTAGATGGGGTCGATGGAAGGGAGGTTGGTTCGTGTGCACGATGGTCTGGGCTGCTGGCCTTGCCGAGGCAGCGTGAGGTGTAGATGGGGTCGATGAAAGGGAGGTTGGTTCGTGTGCGTGACGGTCTGGGCTGCCTCCACAACTCTGCAATTTCTTGCGATCTTGGACAGAGCTGTTCCCAAAACCGTGCTGTGATGCATCCCGGATAAAATGCTTTCCACGGGGCATGCGTAGAAGTAGGGGACAGTTGTTGGGAACATGCCGAACTTCCTAAGCCTTCTCAGGAAGTAGAGGCGTTGGTTTGCTTTCTTGGTCGTTGCTTTGATGTGGATGGTGAGGGACAAGTTGCTGGTGATATTAACTTGTAAGAGGACACTCGATGCCCAGGCAACTAGGACTCACACAGCCTGGACAACTGGACAATGAAGTAGGACTCACGCAGCCTGGACAATTGGACGATGTTCTCAGACTCACGCAGCCAGGACAACTGGACAATGACCTAGGACTCACGCAGCCAGGACAACTGGACAAATCTTCGGTGGGTTCCCTGCAGCCGAGACGTTGAAGAAGGGGAGGAGGCCCCCCATCGAACATACATTCGCGGAAGGAGTGGAGGTGAGAACCAGCGCTGTCATCACAGAACAGGACCTTGCCCTCGTTGTAGTCAAGGTATACACCGATCATCTGGATCTTCTCCTGGGTGGCTGGGTGATGGAGATCGGCGTGGAATTGGCGTCGTTGACCCTGAACACCTTCTGGTGGCACCTGATGGACCAGATCCCTCCCTCGGGGATCAGCGAACTCCTGGCGCTCTTCTCCACCTTGTTGGAGGCAACTCCCAGGTCCCATTCGGAGTTGCTGCCCACCTCCACCACCCAGTAGCACCTGCCAGAGGTGATCGCTTCCTCATCTCCGAGAGGTGGATTCCCCATCACCGAGAGGACAGGCTCCAACCCCCCTCTGTCTCCAGAAGTGATCGACTGCCCTTGACACAGCGCACCGTGACCAGGTCAGGGGATACATGGAGCATCAGGTCGGCAGTGTCGGGGTCCAGGGTCACAGCAACTGAAAGATTCAACAGAGTTGGCGTTCAGGTTAAGGACATAGAAACAGAGACAATAGGTGCAGGAGGAGGCTGGGACTATAACAACATTTCCAAGTAAGATGGCAGGACTTTCATAAGAAGAAAGACTGGATAGACTCGGCTTGTACTCCCTAGAATTTAGAAGATTGAGGGGATCTTATAGAAACTTACAAAATTCTTAAGGGGTTGGACAGGCTAGATGCAGGAAGATTGTTCCCGATGTCGGGGAAGTCCAGAACAAGGGGTCACAGTTGAAGGACCGAGATGAGAAAAAAAAATTCACACAGAGAGTGGTGAATCTGTGGAATTCTCTGCCACATAAGGTAGATGAGGCCATTTCATTGGCTATATTTAAGAGGGAGTTAGATGTGACCCTTGTGGCTAAAGGGATCAGGGGGATGGAGAGAAGGCAGGTACAGGATACTGAGTTGGATGATCAGCCATGATCATATTGAATGGCAGTGCTGGCTCAAAGGGCCGAATGGCCTACTCCTGCACCTATTTTTCTATGTTTCTATGTTTCTAAGTCATTTAGACAGGTACATGGATAGGACAAGTTTAGATGGATATGGGCCAAACGCGGGCAGGTAGTACTTGGTGTAGGTGGGTCATGTGGTCAGCGTGGGCAGGTGGGATAAGTGTAGAGGGAGTACAGCGTAGGTTCACCAGGTTAATCCCTGGGATGGCGGACTGTCATATGCTGATAGAATGGAGCAGCTGGGCTTGAATACTCTAGAATTTAGAAGGATGAGAGGACACCTTATTGAAACATGTAAGATTATTAAGGGTTTGGACACGCTAGAGGCAGGAAACATGTTCCTGATATTGGGGGTGTCCGGAACCAGGGGCCACACAGTTTAAGAATAAGGGGTAAGCCATTTAGAACAGAGACGAGGAAAACACATTTTCACACAAAGAGTTATGAGTCTGGAATTCTCTGCCTCAGAGGGCGGTGGAGGCAGGTTCTCTGGGATGCTTTCAAGAGAGAGTTAGATAGAGCTCTTAAAGATAGTGGAGTCAGGGGATATGGGGAGAACGCTGGAACGGGGTACTGATTGGGATGATCATCCATGATCACATTGAATGGCGGTGCTGGCTCGAAGGGCCGAAAGGCCTACTCTTGCACCTATTGTCTCTTGTCTATTGACATGTAGGTCAGTGTGGGAAGGTAGTAATTAGTGTACGTGGGGCATGTGGGTCGGTGTGGGCTGGTGGGACTAGTGTAGATAGGACATGTGGGTCAGCATGGGCAAGGTGGGCCGAAGGGCCTGTTTCTGTGCTGTGGACTATGAAAGTCACTAAAACAGTTGAGCAGAGACTCGATGAGCAGAAGATCTTACCAGCAGCGTTTCTGATTCTGTCCATTCCTGAAACTTCAAGGAAGGAGGATTCAAGTTAATGAATTCAATCTGTAAACACCTGTAGGCAGTTAAGTCGTGTCCTGTGACCATGAGGTCTAACAGCACCAATCCTGCAACTTACCAGCTGTGTGGAGAATCCGAATCCTTCCTGAAAGACAAGAGACCATTTATTAGAGGATTGACACAAAAAGCTGGGGTAACTCAGCGGGTCAGGCAGCATCTGTGGAGAACATGGATAGTGACGTTTCACAGAGGGCTGGAGTAACTCAGCGGGTCAGGCAGCATCAGTGGAGAACATGGATAGGTGACGTTTCACAGAGTGCTGGAGTAACTCAGCGGGTCAGGCAGCATCTGTGGAGAACATGGATAGGTGACGTTTCACAGAGTGCTGGAGTAACTCAGTGGGTCAGGCAGCATCTGTGGAGAGAAGGAATGGGTGACATTTCACAGAGTGCTGGAGTAAATCAGCGGGTCAGGCAGCATCTCTGGAGAGAAGGAATGGGTGACGTTTCGGGTCGAGACCCTTCTTCAGACCGGTTAGGGAGAAGGGAAATGAGAGATATAGACGGTGATGTTGGAGAGATAAAGAACAATGAATGAAAGATATGCAAAAAAGTAACGATGATAAAGGAAACATGCCATTGTTAGCTGTTTGCTGGGTGATAACGAGAAGCTGGTGCGACTTGGGTGAGGGAGGGGATGGAGAGAGGGAATGCCAGGGCTATCTGAAGTTAGATAAGTCAATGTTCATACCACTGGGCTGTAAGCTGCCCAAGAGAAATATGAGATGGGTTAGAGGGTCACCTGGTGCCACTTGTATCCTTCACAAATAGCATGTGGATGCACAGATCCTGCCCCACTCACACCACCGCACACACAGAGGCAGACACGCACACAGACACACACACATACAGCGACAGACACACACACGGGAGGGGAAGGGGCAAGGCAGAGAGAGACAAACCGTTGATCAGCATCTTACCCAGATCATCATGCAATGTATCTGTAGCAAAACATAGACAGAGGTTACTCAGCGCCTCTCCCTGCTTCCCTCCACTCCCTGCTCCCTTTCTTCCCCCTCCTGCCCCCCCTCCCTCCCTCCCCTCCCTGCTCCCTTTCTTCCCCTCTCCTCCCCTCCCACCCTCCCCTCCCTGCTCCCCTTCTTCCCCTCCCCCCCCCTCCGATCCGGGAACCGGGATGGGGTCCGGACTCACGGAGCGGGGAGAGCCGGTATCGACAGGGCTGGTCGCGGCTGGTCGCCCCGCAGTCCCGCAGCCCGGAGGTGTTGATGTCGGCGGTCACAGCTCAACGGAGCTCCAGCGCGTCGATCCAGCGCGGCGACCCAGGCAAGGCATCGCCCGCTACGCTCCACGATAGCGCTCCAGCGCTGTGCCGCCACCGAAGCTGAAGGTGCTGGGCAGTCCCCGCCAGGAAACGCCGCTCCACTCCCGCTGGTAGGCCGCAAGGACGGGTCGACGGGGCAGCCCGGAGAAAAAGCTGCCTCACCGACCAGGTAGGGACCTAGAAATAGTTTCCCCCTTACCCGCCCACATGTAAAGTCAAAATTCCCCAAACAAACAAAGAAAAAAAAAGCTAAAAACGTTTTTAAAAAAAGTGAATTTAACGGACGGCTGCTGGATGGCTCCTCCTCTGATTATGTCTCTCCATGATCTGCTTTATTTCAGTTTCACCAGTGTCCCACTTCTCCTGAATAGAGAAGCATTCCCCATTCAGAGATAATGGTCCCGTAAAGCATCCGGGTCTGCATTGACCAGTTGTTTAAGAAGGAACTGCAGATGCTGAAAAATCGAAGGTAGACAAAAATGCTGGAGAAACTCAGCGGGTGAGGCACCATCTATGGAGCGAAGGAAATAGGCAACCCTTCGGGCTGAAACTTTTCCTCCTTCGCTCCATAGATGCTGCCTCACCCGCTGAGTTTCTCCAGCATTTTTGTCTACCTACATTGATCAGTTCCTCGTTTGCTTTCTGCCGTACGTAGTATTTCCTTCCACAGTAGGTTGTTGTTTCCACTATATGGGGGCACCGTAATATTTTCTGTTCAAGGCCTTGAGGCATTAATCCGGCCCTAGCAGTTCATTCATCTCCCCTCTTCCCCCCCTTCCCCCCCTTCCCCCCCTTCCCCCCTTCCCCCCTTCCCCCTTCCCCCTCCCGTCCCTCTGGTGCGGGGTGAAACTCAAGCGGACCATCGTGTATCTGAATCTGTAAGCGGACCGTGTAGGGTCCATCGTGTGGAAACGGAACTAAGAGTGCGCACGTTTAAATAAAGCGAAGCGGGGACGCGGCGCTGTGGGCGCTGGCAACGTCGTGCGGACCCAATAGGGCGGACCGTGGACAGGAAACTACATGGCGGACCGTGTAGGGTGAGCCAAGAGCGAAGGGGGCGGGCTATCTCCCCCAGGTCCGCGCTCGATCTTCACTCTGCCGGGTCCGCGTTTTAGTTTCACTCTGCCGGGTCCGCGTTCGACCTCCACCCTGCCGCTGCTGGTTTACAAAAATAGAATTAGGTTAAGAATAAGAGGTCGGCCATTTAGGACTGAGATGTGGAAAAACCTCTTCACCCAGAGAGTTGTGAGTCTGTGGAATTCTCTGCCACAGAAGGCAGTGGAGGCCAATTCCCTGGATGCTTTCAAGAGAGAGCTAGATAGGGGTCTTAAAGATAGCGGATTCAGGGGAAATGGGGAGAAGGCAGGAACGGGGTACTGATTGGGGATAGAAACAAAGAAAATAGGTGCAGGAGGAGGCCGTTCGGCCCTTCGAGCCAGCACCGCCATTCATTGTGATCATGGCTGATCGTCCCCTATCAATAACCCGTGCCTGCCTTCTCCCCATATCCCTTGACTCCACTAGCCCCTAGAGCTCTATCTAACTCTTTCTTAAACCCATCCAGTGACTTGGCCTCCATTGCCCTCTGAGGCAAGGAATTCCATAAATTCACAACTCTCTGGGTGAAAAACGTTTTTTCTCACCTCAGTCTTAAATTGCCTCCCCTTTATTCTAAGACTGTGGCCCCTGGTTCTGGACTCGCCCAACATTAGGAACATTTTTCCTGCATCTAGCTTGTCCAGTCCTTTTATAACTTTATATTTTTCTATAAGACCCCCCCTCATCCTTCTAAACTCCAGTAAATACAAGCCTAGTCTTTTCAATCTTTCCTCTTATGACAGTCCCGCCATCCCAGGGATCAATCTCGTGAACCTACGCTGCACTGCCTCAATCACAAGGATGTCCATCCTCAAATTAGGAGACGAAAACTGTACACAATACTCTAGATGCGGTCTCACTAGAGCCCTATACAACTACAGAAGAACCTCTTTACTCCTATACTGAAATCCTCTTGTTATGAAGGCCAACATTCCATTAGCTTTCTTCACTGCCTGCTGTACCTGTAAGCCGACTTTCAGTGACCGGTGTACAAGACGCCCAGGTCTCGCTGCACCTCCCCCTTACCTAACCTAACCCCATTGAGAAAATAATCTGCCCCCTTGTTTTTGCCACCAAAGTGGATAACCTCACATTTATCTACAGTATATTATACTGCATCTGCCACGGATGATCAGCCATGGCAGTGAATGGCAGTGCTGGCTTGAATGGCCGAATGGCCTACTCCTGCACCTATGTTTCTGTGTCTCCTCCCCGAGCTTTTTAAAAAATATTATACAATTACTTTTATTCAAAAAATAAAATTAAACATACAGAGTATTAATAAAATCAAAGGCTGCCTATGTACAAACGGTCAACAAATTAATATAACGCCAACTTTATCAACAAGACACTCGACCTCCCGCGGCGACCAGCGTTCACGGACGGCCTCCAGAGTCCCCGTGGACACCGCGTGTGTGTTCCCTCTCCAGGGACACGCGGGCACGGACGTAGGCCCGGAAAAGGGGCAGGCAGCCGACCCCGGTGTGGCCATCGACTACCCGCTGCCTGGACCCGCGAATGGACATCTTGGCCCAGGAGAAGACGGACAGGGAGATCCCCCCCTCCTCCCTCCCGACCCTCCCCCCTCTGTACCGGGTGCCCAAATATCAGGAGTGTGGGGCTAACATGTAGCCAACACTTGAGGAGCAGCCCCTTCAGATAGTCGAACAGGGGCTGCAACCTCTCACACTGCACGTAGACGTGGGACACGGTCTCTTCCTCGCCGCAGAAGTGGGAGCCTCCCACAGCCGACCTCGAGGGCGCGGTGGGCCAGACCCCGGTACCCTCTCCCTCCTGGTCTCGCCCCTGTTTTTGTTCAGTTTACAAATTGAACACGCACGCAGTCGTCGGAATCCCATTGGCACTTTTATTGTCACAGGTGTGAAATGCTACACACTGCAATTACATTTTGATTACAAACAGTCCAGTAGAATATTACCGTACCCCAGGTCAGCAAGTGTACATAAACAGTCTACTGATCCTGTAAACAAGAGGGGACATTTTCCAAAGTCCACACTCTAGTCATAGAGTGATAGATACAGTGTGGAAACAGGCCCTTCGGCCCAACTTGCCCACACCGGCCAACATGTCCCATCTACACTAGTCCCACCTGCCTGCGTTTGGTCCATATCCCTCTAAATCTGTCCTATCCACGTACCCGTCCAAATGTTTCCTAAAAGTTGCGATAGTAACGGCCTCATCTATCTCCTCTGGCAGCTCGTTCCATACACCTACCACCCTTTGCATGAAAACGTTACCTGCTCCGATTCCTATTAAATCATTCCCCCCTCACCTTAAACCTATTAGACAATAGACAATAGGTGCAGGAGTAGGCCATTCGGCCCTTACAGCCAGCACCGCCATTCACTGTGATCATGGCTGATCATCCACAATCAGTACCCCGTTCCTGCCTTCTCCCCATGTCCCCTGACTCCGCTATCTTTAAGAGATCTATCTAACTCTCTCTTGAAAGCCTCCAGAGTATTTACCTCCACTGCCTTCTGAGGCAGAGAATTCC
>JAXLNO010004567.1:0-51381 GCA_038087875.1 Malacoraja senta
CCGACCGGAGGTGTTGGGCGAAACGATCGCCGAGCCTGCGCTTGGTCTCACCGATGTAGATCAGCTGGCATCTAGAGCAGCGGATGCAATAGATGAGGTTGGAGGAGATGCAGGTGAACCTCTGTCGCACCTGGAACGACTGCTTGGGTCCTTGAATGGAGTGGAGGGGGGAGGTGAAGGGACAAGTGTTGCATCTCTTGCGGTTGCAAGGGAAAGTACCAGGGGAGGGGGTGGTATGGCAGGGAAGGGAAGAATTGACAAGGGAGTTACGGAGGGAGCGGTCTTTGCGGAAGGCAGACATGGGGGGAGATGGGAAGATGTGGCGAGTGGTGGGGTCACGTTGGAGGTGGCGAAACTGACGGAGGATCACTTGTTGTATGTGACGGCTGGTGGGGTGAAAGGTGAGGACTAGGGGGACTCTGCCTTTGTTGTGAGTGGGGGGATGGGGAGAGAGAGCAGTGTTGCGGGGTATGGCAGAGACCCTGGTGCGAGCCTCATCTATGGTGGAGGGGGGGAACCCCCGTTCCCTGAAAAATGAGGACATTTCAGATGCCCTGCTGTGGAACGCCTCATCCTGGGAGCAGATGCGGCGTAGACGGAGGAATTGGGAGTGGGGGATGGAGTCCTTACAGGAAGCAGGGTGGGAAGAAGTGTAGTCCAGATAGCCATGGGAGTCGGTAGGTTTGTAGTGGATGTCGGTAAGGAGTCTGCGATGGAGATAGTGAGGTCAAGGAATGGTAGGGAAGTGTCGGAAATGGTCCAGGTGTATTTGAGTGCCGGATGGAAGTTGGTGGTGAAGCGGATGAAGTCAGTCAGTTGTGTGTGGGTGCAGGATGTGGCACCAAAACAATCATCGATGTAGCGGAGGTAGAGGTCGGGGATGGGGCCCTGGTACGCATTGAACAAGGATTGTTCTACGTACCCGACAAAGAGGCAGGCGTAGCTGTGGCCCATGCGTGTGCCCATAGGTACGCCTTGTATTTGGAGGAAATGGGAGGAGTCAAATGAAAAGTTATTAAGTGTAAGTACCAGCTCCGCTAGGTGGAGGAGGGTGTCAGTGGCCGGGTATAGATTGCTTCTACGGTCGAGGAAAAAACGGAGGGCTTCGAGACCATCCTGGTGGGGGATGGAGGTGTACAGTGACTGGACGTCCATGGTGAAGATGAGGGGGTGAGGGCCTAGAGAGTGGAATGCGCGGAGATGACGGAGAGTGTCTGAGGTGTCTTGAACATAGGTAGGGAGGGATTTAACCAAGGGGGATAGGATGGAGTCGAGGTAGGTGGAGATGAGTTCGGTGGGGCAAGAACAGGCAGAGACAATGGGTCTACCGGGACAGTCAGGTTTGTGGATTTTGGGGAGAAGGTAAAAGCGGGCTGTGCGGGGCTGGGGAACGATGAGGTTGGAGGCTCGTTCGGGCAGGGCGTGGGAGTGGATGAAGTCGGTGATGGTGCTGGAGATGGTGGCCTGGTGCTCGTCAGTGGGGTCATGGTCCAGGGGTAAGTAGGAGGAGGTGTCCGAGAGTTGGCGCATGGCCTCAGCTTTGTAGAGATCGACGCGCCAGACTTCCACGGCACCTCCCTTGTCGGCGGGTTTGATAACCCAATCTAGGTTGTTGCGGAGTGAGTCGATGGCAGTGCGTTCAGGGGGGGAGAGATTGGAGTGAGACAGGGGAGTGGAGAAGTTGAGGCGGTTGATGTCACGGCGGCAGTTTTTAATAAAGAGTTCTAAAGCCGGAAGGCTACGAGGGGGGTTCCATGAGGATGGGGTGCGTTGGAGACGGGAAAAGGGGTCATCAGTGGGGAGCGAGGACTCCTTCCCATGGAAGTGAGCTGTGAGGCGGAGGCGACGGTAGAAGCGTTCCAAGTCATGGAGGGCACGGAACTCATTGAGATGGGGACGGAGGGGGACAAAGGTAAGACCTCTGCTGAGGACAGACCGTTCGATGTCAGAGAGGGGGAGGTCGGGGGGGATGGTGAACACCCGGCAGGGATGGGGGTTGGGGCCGGAGGAAGGCAGGTGGGTGGAATGGGGACGAGGCGATGTGTGGTGGGGGGGTGGTGGGTGTGGTGGAGGAGGGGTTCGCCACTCAACCGGAAATGGTGCAGGAATCCAGCTGTGAAGAGCAGGTGAGGATGAAAGCGCTGCCATGCAGCGGGGGGGGGGGGGCAGCAATCCAGCCAATGATGCAAGCAATCCATTTAATGCAGCAGGGGGAGCATGCATAGGCGCTTGTAGGCCGATCCCAGCATTTTATAATTCACCCTATAGTCACCCTTAATACAGCCCTTCAGGCCGATTTCTGTCTCATTTCCAAACCATTTGCCCCAAACCCATTCCAAACTCACCAAGCCGACCTTGCAGGACAATGGCGTGGATGTGGGAAGTCCGGAGCGGCCAAAACAGGCCCTTCGGTCCATTCCCCCCTGCCAGCCCGCAGTTGGCATTGTCTGAATCGGATCCAAATCCCCTCTAGCAAACAGAGAGAGACAGAGAGAGAGACAGAGAGAGACAGAGAGAGACACAGATAGAGAGAGAGAGAGAGAGAGAGAGAGAGAGAGAGAGACAGAGAGAGACAGAGAGAGAGAGAGAGAGAGAGACAGAGAGAGACAGAGAGACAGAGAGAGACAGTGAGAGAGAGACAGAAAGAGACAGAGAGAGAGAGACAGAGAGAGACAGAGAGAGAGAGAGGCAGAGAGAGACAGAGAGAGAGAGAGACACAGAGACAGGGACAGAGAGACAGACAGAGCGACAGAGAGAGAGACAGAGAGACACAGTGACACAGCGTGGAAACAGGCCCTTCGGCCCAACGTGCCACACTGACCTACATGCCCATTCTACACTAGTCCCACCTGCTGCCCACGTTTGGCTATGAGGGCTGATTCCATGGCTAAGAAGCTGCTAAGTAACAAGGCTACAGATTTTTGGAAAGAAGTGAGAGCTCTTAACAGTTGCAAAACATCTCTACCATGCACTGTAGATGGAATCTCTGGAACAGCTAATATCGCGGAGTTATGGCAACAACATTATAGTACTTTATTCAACTGTGTCCAAGGTGACTTGTATAGGGTGGACAATATTGAGAGTAGTGACTCAATGGTGATTATGTCACATAATAATAATGATAATAATAAATACTTTATTAATCCCATTTTCAATGGGAAATTCAGATGTCCTTGCAGCACACTAATAAAAGTACAACATAGCATTAAATAAGAAGTTTAACATTAAAACATAAAAACATCCCCCCCCACAACGGTTCCCACTGTGAGGGAAGGCTCAAAGTCCAGTCCCCATCCTCTTGTCCACCCATAGTCAGGCCTATTGAGGTCTCCACAGTCGCCGCTACGGAGGCCCGATGTTTCAGGCCCTCTCGCCGGGTGATGGTGCTCCGGCGTCGGGAGATTCCTGTCATCGGCTTGGGATGCCTGGAACGCCGCCGAAGCCGAGGTTCTGGCCAGGTCCCCTCAGGAAACGCCGCTCCAGGCCCCGCTCGTAGGCCTCGAGGACTGGTCGAAGGTGCTACTCGGAGGAAGGCAGCCTCCCCGACCAGGTAGGGACTAGAAAATGCAGTTTCCCCCTCCCCCCCACCCCACCCCACACATAAAATAATTAGACCCCCAAACAACACTTTTACGTACTAAAAATAATAAAAAGAAGTGAAAGAAACGGACAGCTGCAGGAATGGCAGCCATATAGGACAGCGCCCCCTCTCAGAGGTGTATAATGCCATGAACAAGGTGTCCAACAACAAAGCAAGAGGCTTGGATCATATTTCTGCTGAACATCTTAAGTATGTGAGTATGAGGATAGCT
This sequence comes from Malacoraja senta, assembly GCA_038087875.1. Taxonomy (NCBI): domain Eukaryota; kingdom Metazoa; phylum Chordata; class Chondrichthyes; order Rajiformes; family Rajidae; genus Malacoraja; species Malacoraja senta. Next base: position 3,813 of record JAXLNO010004567.1, read on the forward strand.
CCTCTCCTTGCTATTTGTTTTACTGGCTTTATGATTCATGGCTTGTTACCAGACTCAATGTTGTCTGTTCTGTTAGTGCCGGTCATTAAGGACAAAGCTGGTAAAGTAGGCAGCCTAAATAATTACAGGCCCATGGCTTTAGCCAGCATATTGTCAAACGTTTTAGAAAGAGTTCTGCTGGATAGAATAAATGAGTTTGTTAACTCCACAGATAATCAGTTTGGTTTAAAAGCTAAACATGGCACTGACTTATGCATATATGCCCTAAAGGAGATTGTAAACAAATATAGAGGCAAAACCTCTTCAATCCTTATGTGCTTTATTGATGCTTCCAAAGCCTTTGATCATGTTAATCACACAAATCTGATTGTTAAAATGAGTCAAAGATGGGTGCCTAAATACACTGTGAGAATTCTGGCCTACTGGTATGCCCACCAGACTATGCAAATAAAATGGGGCAATAGGGTCTCAGCCCCATTTGGGGTTAGCAATGGTGTTAGACAAGGGGGGATTTTGTCCCCAGTCCTTTTTAATCTTTATATTGATGATCTGTCCAAACAATTGAAAGCCTGTAATACTGGGTGCATGATTGGTAATATTTTAGTGAACCATATTATGTATGCAGATGATCTTGTGGTCTTTAGTCCATCTAGCGCTGGTCTACAGCAGCTCCCTACTATATGTTCTGTGTATGGTATGGAACATGATATTAAATATAATGCTGGTAAGAGTGCTGTTATGATCTGTAGAACCAAAGAGGATAAATGTCTAAAATGTCCTGATTTTAAATTGTCTGACAATAAACTTAGTGTCTGTAATAAGGTAAAATATCTAGGGCATTTTATTACAGAACAAATGACAGATGATGAGGATATTTATAGGCAACAACGCATGCTGTATATACAGGATGATATTCTCTTGAGTAAGTTTGGTGCGTGTGCAGATGTGGTTAAGATGTCGCTATTTAGAGCATACTGCACACCACTCTATACTGCGCACCTGTGGTCGAACTATGGAAAGACAAGTTTGCAGAGACTAAAGGTGTCATATAATGATGCCATGAGAACACTACTAAGGAAACCTAGATGGTGTAATGCTGGTAACATCGCTGTTTCGTTGTAGGACATTGATCATTCTTTTATTCTGGATTTTAATTCATGCATTGTGTTTTTTTTTCTTAATATATAATTTATGATGCTTTTATAAGTGATATACTAAGATTTTATATGTACTTTATGATATTTTTAAATATGTAATGCATTTTTATGTAATGTTGCCCCTTGTCTGGACCTTGAGTCTGAAATAAAGTTTATTATTATTATTATATTTATTTTATTGTGTGTAATTAATTATTATGTAGTTTAGTGTCATCCTGTGCAACATGGGCCAATGGATTGACTGATCACCTTCTCAGATTTCCCTGAAAATCAGTGCCTGTATAACAGATCACACAAGTAACACAACAGAAAACAAGGTCTCAACTGCAAATTCCAATGGGCCTTTGGCAATGTTTCGAGCTATATAAATGGTTCATAACTTCGAAGGAACTTTGAGTTGAAAGTTGATTTTTCTGCTGTGGTCTTTGTACCAGAGATGTGCAAAACATGATTTTCAATCAAATCTTACATGGCGACCAGCCAACCTTCTTACTTGCTGTTATTTGGTACAGAATCAAATCATCCAATACCAAGCAATTGATATACGTCTCCGATAAACCATCAATGTTTACTGAAATTTTGGTCCTTGGAAATGGGATTTTTTGGACCGTGAAAGCCCTTGAATTTATAGCTGTTCCAAGTGTATGAACCCTGGTATGAGAAATAAGTCAGAATCAGAACCACACTTTATTTGCCAAGTATGTTTTGCAACATACGAGGAATTTTATTGGCCAGGTCAGTCATACAATTAAAAGTAACAGATCACCCAAAAACACATTTTAACATGAACATTCACCGCAGTAACTCCTACACATTCCTCACTGTGATGGAAGGCGAAATAAAGTTCAAGTCCTTCCCTTTGTTCTTCCTCGGTCGTGGGCCTCGAGCCTCAGTTGACGGAATGATCTTGACACCCGTAGCCAGCGGCGTTCGGGCCCTCCGTGCCGAGGCGATCAAGCTCCCGCATCGGAGGGATGTCAGCTCCCTCGCGCCGGGCGATCGAACTTCGCGTCGGGGCTGGTCGAACCTTCCAGCCAGTAGCATGTCTAAGGCCATGCGATTTTGCCAGGCCATTAGGCTGGTATCTGTCAGTTGTTCCGCTAATCCTTCAACCGCATCTCGAGTGTATTTTATAAAGCGTTGTTGATTGTAGTATAGGTAGTTGATCCAGTCCACATTTTTATTAATTGTGGACCACCAGAAGAGTATGGACTCAAAGCCCGCAGCTATCTGGTTTCTGGCTTTGAATTCATCAGGTACGTCTCTTGGCACCCCTATCGCATCTATATATATGTGTGTGTCGAATGATCCTTTCACCCCTCTCTCTTGTCGTTGGCTTCCTTCATTGAGTTCTCCAATGTTATACGTCTGATTGCAGTTGAGCACCATCCCCATGTCCTGTCCCTTTGGGTTATTTCTTGTATAGCACTCAAACCCCTCCTCCCCAAGAGGACTGGTAGTGCCAATCTTTACAGGGATGGGTGCATACATACATTCTATAGCCGCAGCACCATTTTCCTTTACATACATCAAATGGGATGGTGGTGGATCTTCTATTCTGTGGTATTGTGATTTTTATGCATGTTATATTACTCACGAGTTGGGTAACCACCCAACACACGACCCACCAACACGAAATCTTCATTTTTCCCCGCGGGTTCTTGGTAAATATTAACGTCAATGGTTCCTCTCCTTTGCGCACAGTCCACGGGCTGATATTGTCTGGTGGGGCCTCCACAGGACCCTTAACTCGACATGCGTATGTCCACCCGTTTTCTTTTGTCCGCATTGCTGTTTCCGTGGTCATTAGTACCAAATATGGACCAGTCCAACGGGGTTGCATCTTTTCTTCCTTCCATGATGTTACAAGATCCCAGTCCCCCGCTTTCACAGAATGGATTGGAAAGTCGAGATGGGGACTCTGGGCCAGCAGCCCCTTGGTTTTTAATTCTGTAATAGAACGAGATACTGCCAGTAAATAGTTCCTTAGGAATACATCATTCCCTTGTATTTGTTGGGACCCCTTATATCTTTCCTAAATAATAAAGACCTAACTTGTTCAACCTTTCTCTGTGTCTTCGTTGCTGAAACCCAGGCAACATTCTAATTGATCTCCTCTGCACTCTCTCTATTTTGTTGACCTTTTTCCTATAATTATGCCTACCAAAATTATACACCATACTCCACAATTGACCTCACCAATACCTTGTACAATTTAACATTACAACCCAACTTCTACACACAATGCTCTGATTTATAAAGGCCAACACACCAAAATCTTTCTTTACCATCCTATCTTCATGAAATTCCACCTTCAAGGAACCATGCACAGTTATTCCTAGATCCCTCTGTTCAACTTCATTCCTCAATTCACAATCATTTACCGTGTAGGTTCAATTTTGATTTGTCCTGCCAAGATGTATCATCTCACACTTATCAACATTAAACCCATCTGTCATGTTTCAACCCACTCTTCCAAATGATCTAAATCTCTCTGTACAATTTTAAAATCTACTTCATTATTCACAGCACCCCCTATCTTAGTATCATCTACATACTTATTAATCTATTTTACCACACCAACATCCAGATTATTGATTCACATGACAAACAACAGCGGACCCAACACACATCCCCGAGGTACCCCTCTAGTCACTGACCTCCAACCTGACAAACATCCATCCACCATTGCTCTCTGACATCTCCCATACAGCCACTTTTTAATTCATCTTGCTATTCCTTACTAACCCTTCTTAACCAACCTTATTTCCTTATTGATCCTTGTCAAAGGCCTTACTGAAGTTCATCTAGACAACATCCACCACTTTACCCTCATCAATTTCCCTAATAACTTTTTCAAAAAATTCAAGATTAGTCAAACATCACAATCACAAACCCATGCTAATTCTTCCTAATCCTACCCTATTTATCCAAATTCTTATATATTGTCTTAAGTATCCTTTCCATTATTTTGCCCACCACTGATGTCAAACAACGTTCTTGGTAAAACTCTACTCTTTTCTCACATCTTTGTCCTCCTGTTCACTTACCTCAGGGCTATTATCTATTCATACCTGCGGGACGGCCCTCATGTAATTATTGAAATGGTACCAGGTATATCAACCTTCTACCTGAACATCGGTCGGTAGTTTAGAAAACTCATACATACACCTTGTCTTCAGGTTTAAAGGGTCCTTCCTCCTGGTCCACCTCCAACAGCTTTTACTTTACCTGTTCATAAATAGACTTGTATATCATAATTAACTGTTTCATATACTTTTAAAATTCTATATTTAACTGTTCCAAACTCAGTCTCTTGTAGGGACCTCTCCATTGTGCCACCTGCTCGGTTAGTTTGCATGCAACATCTCTTCAGTGCCAATGGCAGGGCATCGATCCAATTCAACTTTGTAATTAAACAAATCTTATTTATATTAACCTTCAATGTTCCATTTATTCTTTCCACCATGCCTGTAACTGCAGGTGTTACATACCCAAATGTGTATTTTACTCTAAGGGTCTCTATCGCCAACTTAGCTACTCCCTAAATGAAAACAATCCGTTGTCAAAGCTGATTTCTGTAGGTCTACCAAACCTCTTAATTACCTTATTCATCATAAACGACACTACAGGGCTTATACCTAATCTAGTCTCAACTATATCCTGCCTTTTCCCAAGGTTATCATCCTCTGTCCTACATTCGGAAGTATTTATTGATTTATTATTATTATTATTTCTCTCTCTCTCTTACATCGCTTTTCACTTATGGAACAATACCAACAAATCCTCCTTTAAATCCTTTTCTCTCTTGGGGACCCCAGTCCTGTTAGGGCTTATATCCAGATTAATTTCACTCCTGATAGGACTTTTTGAGGAAACGTTCCCCAAAGACATTCATTATTGGCATGTAATTCTCTGGCCCTGCTTGGTTCCGTCATAGGACTCACTTGTCTTTTCAACCAGGTCCATTGTTTATTGACAACAGCTCCTCCTGCTGGTTTGCAAGTCTTTTTCCTATCTTTGCGATATTTCTCGACCGCAGAGACCAACTGTTCGCTGAATCGGGGGTGGGAAATTAATGACAATCTCACCACCTTCTCCAATCTGCTTGACTTTAAGAAGAATGACATCCACCACAGTAGTTCATAATATAATGTTCATCAATCAACTCCCCACCTTTTCAGCTGGCTTTCCATATAGCCTGCTGGATTACATTGTCTGAGGGCCTGCCATACCCTCTGCCTGACTGTGTCAAACAGTATGCCATTGCTTATTACATTGTTCGCATCAGTTTATACCATCCATCTTCAGTAGTTCTGTCACTTTTACCAACAGTGCCTTCAAATCTTCCATGGTCAATAATCGTCCCACGTTCTCCTCCTCCAAAGCCCTAATCCATTTCCTCCCCCATCAGGGATATAGGGTGAGGTGATTTTTTAGCCCTCTCAGTTTATGGGTGCCCCAAGGGATAATCTGTGTCTGTCCTTCTCTTTTCTCTTTAAAGCAGTCTCATCACTTTATCCCAATGCTTCCAACATTAATCCTTTCTGGTATGCCTTCTTTCTTATTCTAAACTCAATTTCTTGCTTCTCAAATATTCTAGCCTCCTTGCAAATTCATTCACCTTTCTTTTTTAAATCTTCCACTGACTCCTCCTGCTTTATTACTTTCACACCTGTCGTTTTTCTACTTCTGTTATCTCCTAACTGCCTCTCTCTCCTTCCTTTCTAAACTTGAATGTTTGCCAATGAACTTATTTCCAATTATTTCAATCCATATTCACCACTATTTTAAATGTCCAATTCCTAGCACCAGTAACAATTTTCCAAATTAACTTTACTGACTAGAAATCTAAAAGAACATCAGAAAAACCAAAAGCTGATTTTACAACTTCCCCTTCTAGGTTACGAGGACACAAACAGTTAATCGTTATCTTACAGCTGTTCGTCGCCTTTCACCATGACCTAATTTATTTAAAGGAACATACACCTACCTACAGTGGACATTTTTGATTCTAATAAAACTTACTTACTTACTTACTTACTCTTACAATGTGGTCTACAAATACAATATAATTATCACATATATAAAATCCCTGGGTATTTCCTTGCCCCCACAGGCTCAGCATTCGCCCCAACGGACTATCAGGCAGAATGCGGCTTTACCGCCCTTCCCCTCCCTTTTGGGCTTTCCGTTTTCATTGCCCATCCTCCCGATCGGAATTTCCCCCGATCTATTTAATCGCCCGAGTAGTACTTAATAGTCGTTTTCTTACCCGGGTCCTGTGCACAAGAATCACTCGATTTGGCTCCTCGCGATTTCCAACTACTCCCACTTGTTTCTCTAATCTCTGGTCTGGGATATCACTCGCTCAAACCGCTGACGGCAAGCAAGGGGTCCAGGGCCGCTGAATCAGCGGGGTGCACCGTCCCCTCTCCCGTATACCGCCACCAGCTGGCCGGAGTGGCGATCCCAAGACGAGCCCCCAGGCTTGTGAGGTGCAAAAAGTGAGTGCTCACAATCACGATGCTAGAGAAATGAGAGAAACAAGTTTATTTATTAGCAAGTCTGCAGAGTCGGGTGCCTCCCCTGTCGAGACACACCGAGGTCGGGAAAGCCACTCTCTTTTATTCATATCATTTTACATTTGTTACATCTTTATTCCTCCCCTTCGGGCTCCTTTCAAATCAGAGCACTGAGGTGCACAATCTACCGGTCCCGCCCCTGGTGCCTCCCACATCATACATCGCATGTGCATTTAAATCAGACATCTTGTCATGATGGGCGTGTTTGCAATATTCATTTGTCTCATTACCCATGCGCACTAGAGAGTTGTTCATGCCCTTTACCCCAGTTCTTCCTGGACTGTCGCTATCTCCTTTTTCTCATCCTTGAAGCTCATCTACTCTCTACAATACAAAGGGTTCTTAGTCTAAATCAACTATACCTATTAACCCCTTCCTCACAACATCTTCTGTAGAGAAAGGTACGTTTTTGGAACGAACATAGTGCAACAAATGTGTGATTCCAGGATGACACAGCCCATTGTGAAGATCAGTGAGTGCAGAAGAATGAACAGAGGCACAAAATGCTGGAGTTAATGTATCTGGAGCAACATTATCCTTACCAGGGCGGTACTCAATTGAATAACTATATGCAGATAATTCAATCCTCCATTCATGAATGTTACTGTTTTTAATCTTCGTTCGTTTCCGATTATCCAGCATAAAAGCTACTGAACGCTGATCTGTTATCAAAGTGAAGTGCTGGCGAGCAAGGAAATGACTCCATTTCCTCACTGCTTCAATAATTGGTGTAGCTACCTTTTCGGACGGGAGGGTAGTGCAATTCAATACCTTGGAGAGTACGTGACATGAAAGCCACTGGTCGTCCTCCTTGATTTAATGTTGCTGATACTGCTAAATCAGAGGCATCACATTCAACAACAAAGGGGAGATCCTCATCGATGGCGTGTAATGTCGCAGATTCTAATTGTTTCTTTAAAGAAGTAAAGGCACCAATTGCTGTAGAGTCAAGGGGGAAAGATTTTGTTCTAATCAAAGGTTGAATTTTGTCAGCAAAATTTGGTATCCATTGAGCATAATATGCAAACATCCAAAGAACCCTTCGTAGAGAGTGTAATGTGACTGGAACAGGGATCTCTTGGAGTGGGCAGAGTCTTTCTGGATCAGGCTGGATTATATCATTTCCATCCCAATAACCAAGAATATTAATTGTTGACACTAATGTTATTAACTTTGCCTCATTTAATGTTAGATGTTTAGAATGTACAACATCTAAAAACCGTTGTACATTTTCATCATGTTCAGCTTGGTCTTTTCCAGCAATAGTTAAATTATCAAGATAAGGGAAAGTATCTTTAAGGTTTCCTTGTTCAACAAGTTTGTCCATCTCTCTCTGAAAAACAGCCACGCCATTAGTTACACCAAAAGGAACTCTGCAGTGGTGATACAATTTCCCATTTGCTTCAAACGCAGTGTATTTCTTCTCTGATTCCTTCAAAGGAATTTGGTAGTCAGCACTTTTTAAGTCAAAAGTAGAGAATATCTTATAATTAGCTAATGTATTGATAATCTCTTCTATACGAGGTAGTGGATATGCATCAAGATCCATGAACTGGTTTATAGAGTAATCAATGCAGAGTCTCTTTCTATGTCTTTCCAAGGGGTCCTTAACCACGACAACTTGTGCCCTCCAAGGGGAAGAGCTGGGTTCTATGATACCTTCTTGTAAAAGATTAGTTACTTCTGTGTTGATAAAGTTCCTATCATCAATTAGAATCTGCGACATTACACGCCATCGATGAGGATCTCCCCTTTGTTGTTGAATGTGATGCCTCTGATTTAGCAGTATCAGCAACATTAAATCAAGGAGGACGACCAGTGGCTTTCATGTCACGTACTCTCCAAGGTATTGAATTGCACTACCCTCCCGTCCGAAAGCAACTTATTTCTTTAATACATAAACTCAGAAACGTCTGGCAAACATGGCTGATTCCGCAGGCCTTTCCTGCCCGAAATACCTCGCACATGCGCACACTCCGGAAAAGTCTTGCACATGCGCACACTCTAGAAGAGCCCTGCACCTGCGCACATGCGCCCACTTCAGTTTGAAACTGCAAAAGGTTTGCTTTGAAAATGCAAAAGGTGTGCTTTGAAAACGCAAATGGTGGTTTGGTTTGAAAATGCAAATGGTGGTCTGGTTTGGAAATGCAAAAGGTTTGGTTTGAAAATGCAAAAGGTTTGGTTTGAAAATGCAAAAGGTTTGCTTTGAAAATGCAAAAGTGGTTTTGCTTTGAAAATGCAAAATGTGGTTTGCTTTGAAAATACAAAAGGTGGCTTGCCTTGAGATTGCAAAAGGTTGAAAATGCAAAGGGTTTGCTTTGAAAATGCAAAAGGTGGTTTGGTTTGAAAATGCAAAAGGTGGTTTGCTTTATGGAAAATGTGGCTGGCTTTGAAAATGCAAAAGGTGGTTTTCTTTCAAAATGTAAAAATGTAGTTTTGTTTGAAAATGCAAATGGTGGTTTGGTTTAGAAAAGCAAAAGGTAGTTTGGATTGGAAATGCAAAAGGATGGCTGAAATTACAAAAGGTTTTCTTTGAAAATGCAAAAGGTGCTTTGCTTAGAAAATGCAAAATTTGGTTCACTTTGAAAATGCAAAAGCTGGTTTTCTTTGAAAATGCTAAAGATTTGATTTGAAAATGCAAAAGGTTTTGTTTGAAAATGCAAAAGGTTTGCTTTGAAAATGCAAAATGTGGTTTGCTTTAAAAATGCAAAAGGTGGTTTTCTTTGAAAATGCAAAAGGTGGTTTGCTTTGAAAATGCACAAGGGTTTACTTTGAAAATGCAAAAGGTTTGCTTTGAAAATGCAAATAGTGGTTTGCTTTGAAGGGCAAATGGTGCTTTGCTTTGAAAATGCAAAACATGGTTTGCTTTGAAAATGCAAAAGGTGGTTTGCTTTGAAAATACAAATGGTGGTTTGCTTTGAAAATGCAAAAGATGGTTTGCTTTGAAATTGCAAAAAGTGGTTTGCTTTGAAAATGCAAATGGTGGTTTGCTTTGAAAATGCAAAAGGTGGTTTGCTATAAAATGCCAAAAGGCGGTTTGCTTTGAAAATGCAAAATGTGGATTTCTTTGAAAATGCAAAAGGTCGTTTGTTTTGATAATGCAAAAAGTTGTTTGCTTTGAAAATGCAAAAGTTGGTTTGCTGGTTTGCATTGAAAATGCAAAAGGTGGTTTGCTTTGAAAATGCAAAAGGTGGTGTGCTTTAAAAATGCAAAAGGTGGTTTGCTTTAAAAATGCAAAAGGAGGTTTGCTTTGAAAATGCAAAAGGTGGTTTGCTTTGAAAATGCAAAAGGTGGTTTGCTAGGAAAATGCAAAAAGGTGGTTTACCTTGAAAATGCAAAAGGTGGTTTGCTTTGAAAATGCAAATGGTGGTTTGCTTTGAAAATGTAAAAGGTGGTTTGCTTTCAAAATGCAAAAGGTGGTTTGCTGGTTTGCATAGAAAATGCAAAAGCTGCTTTTTAATGGAAATGCAAAAGGTGGTTTGCTTTGAAAATGAAAAGATGGTATGCTTTGAAAATGCAAAAGGTGGTTTGCTTTGAAAATGCAAAAGGTTTGCTTTGAAAATGCAAAGGGTTAGGTTGAAAATGCAAAAGGTTAGCTTTGAAAATGCAAATAGTGGTTTGCTTTGAAGGGCAAATTATGGTTTGCTTTGAAAAAGCAAAAGGTGGTTTGCTTTGAAAAGGCAAAAGGTGGTATGCTTTGAAAATGCAAAAGGTGGTTTGCTTTGAAATTGCAAAAAGTGGTTTGCTTTGAAAATGCAAATGGTGGTTTGCTTTGAAAATGCAAAAGGAGGTTTGCTATAAAATGCCAAAAGGCGGTTTGCTTTGAAAATGCAAAATGTGCTTTGCTTTGAAAATGTAAAATGTCGTTTGTTTAGAAAATGGAAAAGGTGGTTTGCTTTGAAAATGCAAAATTTGGTTTGCTGGTTTGCATTGAAAATGCAAAAGGTGGTTTGCTTTGAAAATGAAAAAAAGGTGGTTTGCTTTTAAAATCAAAAGGTTTGCTTTGAAAATGCAAAGGGTTTACTTTGGAAATGCAAAGGGTTTACTTTGAAAATGCAAAAGGTTTGCTTTGAAAATGAAAATAGTGGTTTGCTTTGAAGGGCAAATGGTGGTTTGCTTTGAAAATGCAAAAGGTGATTTGCTTTGAAAATGCAAAAGGTGGTTTGCTTTGAAAATGCAAAAGGTGGTTTGCTATGAAAATGCAAAATGATTTGCTTTAAAAATGCAGTAGATGGTTTGCTTTGAAAATGGAAAAGGTGGTTTGCTTTGAAAATGCAAAAGGTTGTTTGCATTGAAAATGCAAAAAGGTGGTTTGCTTTGAAAATCAAAAGGTTTGCTTTGAAAATGCAAAGGGTTTACTTTGAAAATGCAAAAGTTTGCTTTGAAAATGCAAATAGTGGTTTGCTTTGAAGGGCAAATGGTGGTTTGCTTTGAAAAAAGCAAAAGGTGGTTTGCTTTGAAAATGCAAAAGGTGGTTTCCTTTGAAAATGCAAAAGGTGGTTTGCTTTAAAAATGCAAAAGGTGGTTTGCTGGTTTGTATTGAAAATGCAAAAGGTTCATTGCTTTGAAAATGCAAAATGTGGAGTTCGTTGAAAATGAAAAAGGTGGTTTGCTTTAAAAATGCAGTAGATGGTTTGCTTTGAAAATGGAAAATGTAGTTTGCTTTGAAACTGCAAAAGGTGGTTTGCTTTGAAAATCCAAAAAGGTTTGCTTTAAAAATGTAGTAAATGGTTTGCTTTGAAAATAGTAAAAGTGGTTTGCTTTGAAAATGTAACAGGTGGTTTGCTTTGAAATAGCAAGATAAGTGGTTTGCTTTGAAATAGCAAGATAAGTGGTTTGCTTTGAAAATGCAAAAGGTGGTTTGCTTTGAAAATACAAAAGTTGGTTTGCTTTGAAAATGCAAAAGGTGGTTTGCCTTTAAAATGCAAAAGGTGGTTTGCTTTGAAAATGCAAATGGTGGTTTGCTTTGAAAATGCAAAATGTTTGCTTTGAAAATGCAAAGGGTGTACTTTGAAAATGCAAATGGTTTGCTTTGAAAATGCAAATAGTGGTTTGCTTTGAAAATGCAAAAGGTGGTTTGCTTTTAAAATGCAAAAGGTGGTTTGCATTGAAAAGTTGGTTTGCTTTGAAAATGCAAAAGGTGGTTTGCTTTTAAAATGCAAAAGGTGGTTTGCTTTGAAAATGCAAATGGTGGTTTGCTTTGAAAATGCAAAATGTTTGCTTTGAAAATGCAAAGGGTGTACTTTGAAAATGCAAATGGTTTGCTTTGAAAATGCAAATAGTGGTTTGCTTTGAAAATGCAAAAGGTGGTTTGGTTTGAAATTGCAAAAAGTGGTTTGCTTTGAAAATGCAAAATGTGGATTTCTTTGAAAATGCAAAAGGTCGTTTGTTTTGATAATGCAAAAGGTGGTTTGCTTTGAAAATGCAAAAGTTGGTTTGCTGGTTTGCATTGAAGATGCAAAAGGTGGTTTGTTTTGAAAATGCTATAGATGGTTAGTTTGAAAATGCAAAAGGTGGTTTGCTATGAAAATGCAAAAAGGTTTGCTTTAAAAATGCAGTAGGATTGCTTTGAAAATGGAAAAAAGTGGTTTGCTTTCAAAATGGAAAAGGAGGTTTGCTTTGAAAATACAAAATGTGGTTTGCTTTGAAAATGCTATAGGTGGTTTACTTTGAACATGCAAAAAGTGGTTTTCTTTGAAATTGCAAAAGGTGGTTTGCTTTGAAAAGGTAGTTTGCTTTGAAAATGCAAAAGGTGGATTGCTTTTAATATGCAAATGGTGGTTTGCTTTGAAAATGCAAAAGCTGGTTTGCTTTGAAAATGCAAAAGGTGGTTTGCTGATTTGCATTGAAAATGTAAAAGCTGCTTTTTAATGGAAATGCAAAAGGTGGTTTGCTTTGTAAATGAAAAGATGGTATGCATTGAAAATGCAAAAGGTTGTTTGCTTTGAAAAAGCAAAATATGGTTTGCTGTGAAAATGCTAAATGTGTTTTTTTTTGAAAATGAAAAATGTGGTTTGCTTTGAAAATGCAAAAGGTGGTTTGCTTTGAAAATGCAAAAGGTGGTTTGCTTTGAAAAGGCAAAAGGTTTGCTTTGAAAATGCAAAGGGTTTACGTTGAAAATGCAAAAGGTTAGCTTTGAAAATGCAAATAGTGGTTTGGTTTGAAGGGCAAATTGTGGTTTGTTTTGAAAAAGCAAAAGGTGGTTTGCTTTGAAAAGGCAAAAGGTGGGTTGCTTTGAAAAGGTAAAAGGTGGTTTGCTTTGAAACAGAAAAAGGTGGTTTGCTTTTAAAATGCAAAAGGTGGTTTTCATTGAAAATGCAAAAGTTGGTTTGCTTTGAAATTGCAAAAAGTGGTTTGCTTTGAAAATACAAATGGTGGTTTGCTTTGAAAATGTAAAATGGCGTTTGTTTAGAAAATGGAAAAGGTGGTTTGCTTTGAAAATGCAAAAGGTGGTTTGCTTTGAAAAAGCAAAAGGTGGTTTGCTTTGAAAATGCAAAAAGGTTTGCTTTAAAAATGCAGTAGATGGTTTGATTTGAAAATGGAAAAGGTGGTTTGCTTTGAAAATGCAAAAGGTGGTTTGTTTTGAAATTGCAAAAAAAGTGGTTTACTTTGAAAATGCAAAAGGTGGTTTGCTTTGAAAATGCAAAAGGTGGTTTGCTTTAAAAATGCAAAAGGTGGCTTCCTTTTAATATACAAATGGTGGTTTGCTTTGAAAATGCAAAACGTGGTTTGCTTTTAAAATGATAACGGTGGTTTTCTTTGAAAATGCAAATGGTGGTTTGCTTTGAAAATGTAAAAGGTGGTTTTCTTAGAAAATGCAAAAGGTGGTTTGGTATAAAAATGCCAAAAAGTGGTTTGCTTTGGAAATGCAAACGGTGGTTTGCTTTGAAAATGCAAAAGGTCGTTTGCTTTGAAAATGCTAAAGGTCATTTGCTTTGAAAATGCAAAAAGTGGTTTGCTGGTTTGCATTCAAAATGCAAAAGCTGCTTTTCAATGAAAATGCAAAGGGTGGTTTGCTTTGAAAATGAAAAATGTGGTTTGCTTTGAAAATGCAAAAGGTGGCTTGCTTTTAAAATGCAAAAGGTGGTTTGCTTTGAAAATGCAAAATGTGGTGTGCGTTGAAAATGCAAAAAGTGGTTTGCTTTAAAAATGCGGTAGATAGTTTGCTTTGAAAATGGAAAAGGTGGTTTGCTTTGAAAATGCAAAAGGTGGTTTGCTTTGAAAATCCAAAAAGGTTTGCTTTAAAAATGTAGTAGATGGTTTGCTTTGAAAATGGAATAAGTGGTTTGCTTTGAAAATGCAAAAGGTGGTTTGTTTTGAAATTGCAAAAAAAGTCGTTTGATTTGAAAATGCAAAAGGTGGTTTGCTTTGAAAATGCAAAAGGTGGCTTGCTTTTAATATGCAAATGGTGGTTTGCTTTAAAAATGCAAAAGGTGGTTTGGATTTGAAAATGGAAAAGGTGGTTTGTTTTGAAAATGCTATAGATGATTAGCTTTGAAAATGCAAAAGGTGGTTTGCTATGAAAATGCAAAAAGGTTTGCTTTAAAAATGCAGTAGGTTTGCTTTGAAAATGGAAAAGGTGGTTTGCTTTGAAAATGCAAAAGGTGGTTTGCTATAAAATGCCAAAAGGCGGTTTGCTTTGTAAATGCAAAATGTGCTTTGCTTTGAAAATGCAAAATGTCGTTTGTTTAGAAAAAACAAAAGGTGGTTTGCTTTGAAAATACAAAATGTGGTTTGCTTTGAAAATGCTATAGGTGGTTTGCTTTGAAAATGGAAAAGGTGGTTTGCTTTGTAAATGGAAACGGTGGTTTTCTTTGAAATTGCAAAAGGTGGTTTGCTTTGAAAAGGTAGTTTGCTTTGAAAATGCAAAAGGTGGATTGCTTTGAAAATGCCAAAAGGTTTGCTTTGAAAATGCAAAACGTGGTTTGCTTTGAAAATGGAAAACGTGATTTGCTTTGAAAATGCAAAAGGTGGTTTGCTTTGAAAAAGGAAAAGGTGGTTTGCTTTGAAAAAGCAAAAGGTGGTTTGCTTTGAAAATGCAAAAAGGTTTGCTTTAAAAATGCAGAAGATGGTTTGCTTTGAAAATTGAAAAGGTGGTTTGCTTTGAAAATGCAAAAGGTGGTTTGCTTTTAAATTGCAAAAAAATGGTTTGCTTTGAAAATGCAAAAGGTGGTTTGGTATAAAAATGCCAAAAAGTGGTTTGCTTTGGAAATGCAAAAGGTGGTTTGCTTTGAAAATGCAAAAGGTCGTTTGCTTTGAAGATTCAAAAGGTCATTTGCTTTGAAAATGCAAAAGGTGGTTTGCTTTGAAAATGAAAAAGGTGGTTTTCTTTGAAAATGCAAAATGTGGTGTGCTTTGAAAATGTAAAAGGTGGTCTGCTTTGAAAATCCAAAAAGGTTTGCTTTATAATGTAGTAGATAGTTTGCTTTGAAAAAGGAAAAAATGGTTTGCTTTGAAAATACAGAAGGTGGTTTGCTTTGAAAATGCCATAGGTGGCTTTCTTTTAATATGGAAATGGTGGTTTGCTTTTAAAATGCAAAAGGTTGTTTGTCTTTACTATGTAAAAGGTGGTTTGCTTTGAAAATGCAAATGGTGGTATGCTTTGAAAATGCAAATAGTGGTTTGCTTTGAAGGGCAAATGGTGGTTTGCTTTGAAAATGCTAAAGGTGGTTTTCTTTGAAAATGTAAAAAAGGTTGTTTGCTTTTAAAATCAAAAGGTTTGCTTTGAAATGCAAAGGGTTTACTTTGAAAATGCAAAAGGTTTGGTTTGAAAATGCAAAAAGTGGTTTGCTTTGAAGGGAAAATAGTGGTTTGCTTTGAAAAAGCAAAAGGTGGTTGCTTAGAAGATGCAAAAGGTGGTTTGCTTTCAAAATGCAAAAGGTGGTTTGCTTTTAAAATGCAAAAGGTGGTTTGCTATAAAAGCGCCAAAAGGAGGTTTGCTTTGAAAATGCAAAAGTTGGTCTGCTTTGAAAATGCAAAAGGTGGTTTGCTTTGAAAATTCTAAAGGTGATTTGCTTTGAAAATGCAAATGGTGGTTTGCTTTGAAAATGAAAAAGTGGTTTGCTTTCAAAATGCAAAGGGTTTACTTTGAAAATGCAAAAGGCGGTTTGCTTTGAAGGGCATATGGTGGTTTGCTTTGAAAAAGCAAAAGGTGGTTTGATTTGAAAATGAAAAAAAGGTGGTTTGCTTTTAAAATCAAAAGGTTTGCTTTGAAAATGCAAAGGGTTTACTTTGAAAATGCAAAAGGTTTGTTTTGAAAATGCGAATAGTGGTTTGCTTTGAAAAAGCAAAAGGTGGTTGCTTTGAAGATGCAAAAGGTGGTTTGCTTTGAAAATGCAAAAGGTCGTTTGCTTTGAAAATACAAAAGGTCGTTTGCTTTTAAAATGCAAAAGGTGGATTGCTGGTTTGCATTGAAAATGCAAAAGGGAGTTTGCTTTGAAAATGTAAAAGGTGGTGTGCTTTGAAAATGCAAAAGGTGGTTTGCTTTGAAAATGATATAGGTGGTTTGCTTTGAAAATGCAAAAAGGTTTGCTTTAAAAAAGCAGTAGATGATTTACTTTGAAAATGGAAAAGGTGGTTTGAAAATGCAAAAGGTGGTTTCCTTTGAAAATGCAAAAAGGTTTGCTTTAAAAATGCAGTAGATGGTTTGCTTTGAAAATGCAGTAGATGGTTTGCTTTGAAAATGCAAAAGGTGGTTTGCTTTGAAAATGCAAAAGGTCGTTTGCTTTGAAAATACAAAAGGTCGTTTGCTTTTAAAATGCAAAAGGTCGTTTGCTTTGAAAATGCAATAGGTGGTTTTCTGGTTTGCATTGAAAATGCAGAAGCTGCTTTTTAATGGAAATGCAACAGCTGGTTTGCTTTGAAAATGCAAAAGATGGTATGCTTTGAAAATGCAAAAGGTGGTTTGCTTTGAAAATGCAAAAGGTGGTTTGCTTTGTAAATTCAAAAAGGTTTGCTTTAAAAAAGCAGTAGATGGTTTGCTTTGAAAATGGAAAAGGTGGTTTGAAAATGCAAAAGGTGGTTTCCTTTGAAAATGCAAAAGGAGGTTTGCTTTGAAAATACAAAAGGTCGTTTGCTCTGAAAATGCAAAAGGTCGTTTGCTTTTAATATGCAAAAGGTCGTTTGCTTTGTAAATGCAAAAGATTGTTTGCTTTGAAATTGCAAAAAAAGTGGTTTGCTTTGAAAATGCAAAAGTGGTTTGCTTTGAAAATACAAAACGTGGTTTGATTTGAAAATGCAAAAAGTGGCTTTGTTTTAATATACAAATGGTGGTTTGCTTTGAAAATGCAAAAGGTGGTTTGCTTTTAAAATGCAAAAGGTGGTTTGGTTTGAAAATGCAAATGTTGGTTTTCAATGAAAATGTAAAAGGTGGTTTGCTTTGAAAATGCAAAAGGTGGTTTGGTATAAAAATGCCAAAATGTGGTTTGCTTTGAAAATGTAAAAGGTGGTTTGCTTTGAAAATGGAAACGGTCGTTTGCTTTGAAAATGCAAAAGGTGGTTTGCTGGTTTGCATTGAAAATGCAAAAGCTGCGTTTTAATGCAAATGCAAAATGTGGTTTGCTTTGAAAATGCAAAAGATGGTATGCTTTGAAAATGCAAAAAGGTTTGCTTTAAAAAAGCAGTAGATGGTTTGCTTTGAAAATGGAAAAGGTGGATTGAAAATGCAAAATGTGGTTTCCTTTGAAAATGCAAAAAGGTTTGCTTTAAAAATGCAATAGATGGTTTGCTTTGAAAATGGAAAAGGTGGTTTTCTTTGAAAATGCAAAAGGTGGTTTCCTTTGAAAATGCAAAAGGTGGTTTGCTTTGAAAATTCAAAAAGGTTTGCTTTCAAAAAGCAGTAGATGGTTTGCTTTGAAAATGGAAAAGGTGGTTTGAAAATGCAAAAGGTGGTTTTCTTTGAAAATGCAAAAGGAGGTTTGCTTTGAAAATACAAAAGGTCGTTTGCTCTGAAAATGCAAAAGGTCGTTTGCTTTTAATATGCAAAAGGTCGTTTGCTTTGAAAATGCAAAAAAGTGGTTTGCTTTGAAAATGCAAAAGTGGTTTGCTTTGAAAATACAAAACGTGGTTTGATTTGAAAATGCAAAAAGTGGCTTTGTTTTAATATGCAAATGGTGGTTTGCTTTGAAAATGCAAAAAGTGGTTTGCTTTTAAAATGCAAAAGGTGGTTTGGTTTGAAAATGCAAATGTTGGTTTTCAATGAAAATGTAAAAGGTGATTTGCTTTGAAAATGCAAAAGGTGGTTTGGTATAAAAATGCCAAAATGTGGTTTGCTTTGAAAATGTAAAAGGTGGTTTGCTTTGAAAATGCAAACGGTCGTTTGCTTTGAAAATGCAAAAGGTGGTTTGCTTTGAAAATGCAAAAAGGTTTGCTTTAAAAAAGCAGTAGATGGTTTGCTTTGAAAATGGAAAAGGTGGATTGAAAATGCAAAATGTGGTTTCCTTTGAAAATGCAAAAGGTCGTTTGCTTTAAAAATGCAATAGATGGTTTGCTTTGAAAATGGAAAAGGTGGTTTTCTTTGAAAATGCAAAAGGTGGTTTTGATTTGAAATTGCAAATGTGTGGTTTGCTTTGAACATGCAAAAAAGCGGTTTGCTTTGAAAATGCAAAAGGTGGTTTGCTTTGAAAATGCAAAAGGTGGTTTGCTTTGAAAATGCAAAAGGTGGTTTGCTTTGAAAATGCAAAATGAGGTTTGCTTTAAAAATGCAGTAGATGGTTTGCTTTGAAAATTGAAAAGGTGGTTTGCTTTGAAAATGCAAAAGGTGGTTTGCTTTGAAATTGCAAAAAGTAGTTTGCTTTGAAAATGCCAAAGGTGGTTTGCTTTGAAAATACAAAACGTTGTTTTCTTTGAAAATGCAAAAGGTCGTTTGCTCTGAAAATGCAAAAGGTCGTTTGCTTTTAATATGCAGAAGGTCGTTTGCTTTGAAAATGCAAAAGATTGTTTGCTTTGAAATTGCAAAAAAGTGGTTTGCTTTGAAAATGCAAAAGGTGGTTTGCTTTGAAAATACAAAACGTGGTTTAATTTGAAAATGCAAAAAGTGGCTTTGTTTTAATATGCAAATGGTGGTTTGCTTTGAAAATGCAAAAGGTGGTTTACTTATAAAATGCAAAAGGTGGTTTGGTTTGAAAATGCAAAAGGTGGTTTGGTATAAAAATGCCAAAAAGTGGTTTGCTTTGAAAATGCTAAAGGTTGTTTGCTTTGAAAATGCAAACGGTCGTTTGCTTTGAAAATGCAAAAGGTGGTTTGCTGATTTGCATTGTAAGTGCAAAATCTGCTTTTTAATGGAAATGCAAAAGGTGGTTTGCTTTGAAAATGCAAAAGGAGGTTTGCTTTGAAAATGCAAATGGTCGTTTGCTCTATAAATGCAAACGGTCGTTTGCTATTAATATGCAAAAGGTCGTTTGATTTGAAAATGCAAAAGAATGTTTGCTTTGAATTTGCAAAAAAGTGGTTTGCTTTGAAAATGCGAAAGGTGGTTTGCTTTGAAAATACAAAACGTGGTTTGATTTGAAAATGCAAAAAGTAGCTTTGTTTTAATATGCAAATGGTGGTTTGCATTGAAAATGCAAAAGGTGGTTTGCTTTTAAAGTGCAAAAGGTGGTTTGCTTTGAAAATGCAAATGTTGGTTTTCAATGAAAATGTAAAAGGTGGTTTGCTTTTAAAGTGCAAAAGGTGGTTTGCTTTGAAAATGCAAATGTTGGTTTTCAATGAAAATGTAAAAGGTGGTTTGCTTTGAAAATGCAAAAGATGGTATGCTTTGAAAATGCTAAAAGGTTTGCTTTAAAAAAGCAGTAGATGGTTTGCTTTTTAAAATGGAAAAGGTGGATTGAAAATGCAAAAGGTGGTTTCCTTTGAAAATGCAAAAATGTTTGCTTTAAAAATGCAGTAGATTGTTTGTTTTGAAAATGGAAAAGGTGGTTTGCTTTGAAAATGCAAAAGAGGGTTTGCTTTGAAATTGCAAAAAAGTGGTTTGCTTTGAAAATGCAAAAGGTGGTTTGCTTTGAAAATACAAAACGTTGTTTGATTTGGAATTGCAAAAGGTGGTTTGCTGATTTGCATTGAAAATGCAAAAGCTGCTTTTTAATGGAAATGCAAAAGGTGGTTTGCTTTGAAAATGCAAAAGATGGTATGCTTTGAAAATGCAAAAAGGTTTGCTTTAAAAATCAGTAGATGGTTTACTTTGAAAATGGAAAAGGTGGATTGAAAATGCAAATGGTGGTTTGGTATAAAAATGCGAAAAAGTGGTTTGCTTTGAAAATGCAAAAGTTGGTTTGCTTTGAAAATGCAAACGGTCGTTTGCTTTGAAAATGCAAAAGGTGGTTTGCTGGTTTGCATTGAAAATGCAAAAGCTGCTTTTTAATGGAAATGCATAAGGTGGTTTGCTTTGAAAATGCAAAGATGGTATGCTTTGAAAATGCAAAAGGTGGTTTGCTTTGAAAATGCAAAAGGTGGTTTGCTTTGAATATGAAAAAGCTGGTTTGCTTTGAAAATGCTAAAGGTTTGCATTGAAAATGCAAAGGGTTTACTTTGATAATGCAAAAGGTTTGTTTTGAAAATGCAAATGGTGGTTTGCTTTGAAAATGCAAAAGGTGGTTTGCTTTTAAAATGAAAAAGGTGGGTTGCATTGAAAATGCAAACGTTGGTTTGCTTGGAAATTGCAAAAAGTGGTTTGCTTTGAAAATGCAAATGGTGGTTTGCTTTGAAAAGGCAAAAAAAGGTGGTTTGCTATAAAAATGCCAAAAGGAGGTTTGCTTTCAAAATGCAAAATGTGGTTTTCTTTGAAAATGCAAAAGGTCCTTTGCTTTGAAAATGCAAAAGTTGGTTTGCTGGTTTGAATTGAAAATGAAAAAGGTGGTTTGCTTTGAAAATACACAAGGTGGTTTGCTTTGAAAATGCAAAAGGTGATTTGCTTTGAAAATACAAAAGGTGTTTTGGTTTTAAAATGCAAATGATGGTTTGGTTTTAAAATGGAAATGTTGGTTTGCTTTGAAAATGCAAAAGGTGGTTTGCTTTGAAAATGCAAAAGATGATTTGCTTTGAAAATGCTAAATGTGGTTTGCTTTGAAAATGCAAAAGGTGGTTTACTTTGAAAATGCAAAAGGTGGTGGGCTTTGAAAATGCAAAAGCTGATTTGCTTTGAAAATGCAAAAGGTCGTTTGCTTTGAAAGTGCAAAAGGTAGTTTGCTTTGAAAATGTTAAATGTGGTTTGTTTTGAAAATGCAAAAAAAGTGGTTTGGTTTGAAAATGCAAAAGGTGGTTTGCTTTGAAAATGCTATAAGTGGTTTGCTTTGAAAAGGCAAAAGGTGCTTTGCTTTGAAATTGCAAAAGGTGGTTTGCTTTGAAAATGCAAAAGGTGGTTTGCTTTGAAAATGCAAAAGGTGGTTTGCTTTGAAAAGGTAGTTTGCTTTGAAAATGCAAAAGATGGTTAGCTTTGAAAATGCAAAAGGTTTGCTTTGAAAATGCAAAAGATGGTTTGCTTTGAAAAGGCAAAAGGTGGTTTGCTATAAAAATGCCCAAAGGAGGTTTGCTTTCAAAATGCAAAATGTGGTTTTCTTTTAAAATGCAAAAGGTCCTTTGCTTTGAAAATGCAAAAGGTTTGCTATGAAAATGCAAAAGTTGGTTTGCTGGTTTGCATTGAAAATGAAAAAGGTGGTTTGCTTTGAAAATACACAAGGTGGTTTGCTTTGAAAATGCAAAAGGTGGTTTGCTTTGAAAATACAAAAGGTGGTTTGCTTTGAAAATGCAAAAGGTGACTTGCTTTTAATATGCAAAAGATGGTTTGCTTTTGAAATGCAAAAGGTGTTTTGGTTTTAAAATGCAAAAGGTGGTTTGGTTTTAAAATGGAAATGTTGGTTTGCTTTGAAAATGCAAAAGGTGGTTTGCTTTGAAAATGCAAAAGGTGATTTGCTGTGAAAATGCTAAATGTGGTTTGCTTTGAAAATGGAAAAAGTGGTTTGCTTTGAAAATGCAAAAGGTGGTTTGCTGGTTTGCATTGAAAATGCAAAAGTTGGTTTACTTTGCAAATGCAAAAGGTGGTGGCTTTGAAAATGCAAAAGCTGATTTGCTTTGAAAATGCAAAAGGTCGTTTGCTTTGAAAGTGCAAAAGGCAGTTTGCTTTGAAAATGTTAAATGTGGTTTGCTTTGAAAATGCAAAAAAGTGGTTTGGTTTGAAAATGCAAAAGGTGGTTTGCTTTGAAAATGCTATAAGTGGTTTGCTTTGAAAATGCAAAAGGTGCTTTGCTTTGAAATTGCAAAAGGTGGTTTGCTTTGAAAATGCAAAAGGTGGTTTGCTTTGAAAATGCAAAAGGTGGTTTGCTTTGAAAAGGTGGTTTGCTTTGAAAATGCAAAAGATGGTTAGCTTTGAAAATGCAAAAGGTTTGCTTTGAAAATGCAAAAGATGGTTTGCTTTGAAAAGGCAAAAGGTGGTTTGCTATAAAAATGCCCAAAGGAGGTTTGCTTTCAAAATGCAAAATGTGGTTTTCTTTTAAAATGCAAAAGGTCCTTTGCTTTGAAAATGCAAAAGGTTTGCTATGAAAATGCAAAAGTTGGTTTGCTGGTTTGCATTGAAAATGAAAAAGGTGGTTTGCTTTGAAAATACACAAGGTGGTTTGCTTTGAAAATGCAAAAGGTGGTTTGCTTTGAAAATACAAAAGGTGGTTTGCTTTGAAAATGCAAAAGGTGACTTGCTTTTAATATGCAAAAGATGGTTTGCTTTTAAAATGCAAAAGGTGTTTTGGTTTTAAAATGCAAAAGGTGGTTTGGTTTTAAAATGGAAATGTTGGTTTGCTTTGAAAATGCAAAAGGTGGTTTGCTTTGAAAATGCTATAAGTGGTTTGCTTTGAAAAGGCAAAAGGTGCTTTGCTTTGAAATTGCAAAAGGTGGTTTGCTTTGAAAATGCAAAAGGTGGTTTGCTTTGAAAATGCAAAAGGTGGTTTGCTTTGAAAAGGTGGTTTGCTTTGAAAATGCAAAAGATGGTTAGCTTTGAAAATGCAAAAGGTTTGCTTTGAAAATGCAAAAGATGGTTTGCTTTGAAAAGGCAAAAGGTGGTTTGCTATAAAAATGCCCAAAGGAGGTTTGCTTTCAAAATGCAAAATGTGGTTTTCTTTTAAAATGCAAAAGGTCCTTTGCTTTGAAAATGCAAAAGGTTTGCTATGAAAATGCAAAAGTTGGTTTGCTGGTTTGCATTGAAAATGAAAAAGGTGGTTTGCTTTGAAAATACACAAGGTGGTTTGCTTTGAAAATGCAAAAGGTGGTTTGCTTTGAAAATACAAAAGGTGGTTTGCTTTGAAAATGCAAAAGGTGACTTGCTTTTAATATGCAAAAGATGGTTTGCTTTTAAAATGCAAAAGGTGTTTTGGTTTTAAAATGCAAAAGGTGGTTTGGTTTTAAAATGGAAATGTTGGTTTGCTTTGAAAATGCAAAAGGTGGTTTGCTTTGAAAATGCAAAAGGTGATTTGCTGTGAAAATGCTAAATGTGGTTTGCTTTGAAAATGGAAAAAGTGGTTTGCTTTGAAAATGCAAAAGGTGGTTTGCTGGTTTGCATTGAAAATGCAAAAGTTGGTTTACTTTGCAAATGCAAAAGGTGGTGGCTTTGAAAATGCAAAAGCTGATTTGCTTTGAAAATGCAAAAGGTCGTTTGCTTTGAAAGTGCAAAAGGCAGTTTGCTTTGAAAATGTTAAATGTGGTTTGCTTTGAAAATGCAAAAAAGTGGTTTGGTTTGAAAATGCAAAAGGTGGTTTGCTTTGAAAATGCTATAAGTGGTTTGCTTTGAAAATGCAAAAGGTGCTTTGCTTTGAAATTGCAAAAGGTGGTTTGCTTTGAAAATGCAAAAGGTGGTTTGCTTTGAAAATGCAAAAGGTGGTTTGCTTTGAAAAGGTGGTTTGCTTTGAAAATGCAAAAGATGGTTAGCTTTGAAAATGCAAAAGGTTTGCTTTGAAAATGCAAAAGATGGTTTGCTTTGAAAAGGCAAAAGGCGGTTTGCTATAAAAATGCCCAAAGGAGGTTTGCTTTCAAAATGCAAAATGTGGTTTTCTTTTAAAATGCAAAAGGTCCTTTGCTTTGAAAATGCAAAAGGTTTGCTATGAAAATGCAAAAGTTGGTTTGCTGGTTTGCATTGAAAATGAAAAAGGTGGTTTGCTTTGAAAATACACAAGGTGGTTTGCTTTGAAAATGCAAAAGGTGGTTTGCTTTGAAAATACAAAAGGTGGTTTGCTTTGAAAATGCAAAAGGTGACTTGCTTTTAATATGCAAAAGATGGTTTGCTTTTAAAATGCAAAAGGTGTTTTGGTTTTAAAATGCAAAAGGTGGTTTGGTTTTAAAATGGAAATGTTGGTTTGCTTTGAAAATGCAAAAGGTGGTTTGCTTTGAAAATGCAAAAGGTGATTTGCTGTGAAAATGCTAAATGTGGTTTGCTTTGAAAATGGAAAAAGTGGTTTGCTTTGAAAATGCAAAAGGTGGTTTGCTGGTTGGCATTGAAAATGCAAAAGTTGGTTTACTTTGCAAATGCAAAAGGTGGTGGCTTTGAAAATGCAAAAGCTGATTTGCTTTGAAAATGCAAAAGGTCGTTTGCTTTGAAAGTGCAAAAGGCAGTTTGCTTTGAAAATGTTAAATGTGGTTTGCTTTGAAAATGCAAAAAAGTGGTTTGGTTTGAAAATGCAAAAGGTGGTTTGCTTTGAAAATGCTATAACTGGTTTGCTTTGAAAATGCAAAAGGTGCTTTGCTTTGAAATTGCAAAAGGTGGTTTGCTTTGAAAATGCAAAAGGCGGTTTGCTTTGAAAATGCGAAACAAAATTGCTTTGAAAATGCAAAAAAAAATTGCTTTGAAAATGCAAAAGGTGGTTTGCTTTGAAAATGCAAAAGATAGTTTGTTTTGAAAATGCAAAAGGTGGTTTGATTTGAAAATGCAATAGGTGGTTTGCTTTGAAAATGCAAAAGGTGGTTTGCTTTGAAAAGGTGGTTTGCTTTGAAAATGCATAAGGTGGTTTGCTTTGAAAATGCAAAAGATGGTTAGCTTTGAAAATGCAAAAGGTTTGCTTTGAAAATGCAAAAGATGGTTTGCTTTGAAAATGCAAATGGTGGTTCGCTATGAAAATGTGGTTTGCTTTGAAAATGCATAAGGTGGTTTGCTTTGAAAATATAAAAGGTGGTTCGCTTTAAAATTGCAAAAAGTGGTTTGCTTTGA
This sequence comes from Malacoraja senta, assembly GCA_038087875.1. Taxonomy (NCBI): domain Eukaryota; kingdom Metazoa; phylum Chordata; class Chondrichthyes; order Rajiformes; family Rajidae; genus Malacoraja; species Malacoraja senta. The sequence continues at coordinate 28,733 of JAXLNO010004567.1, forward strand.
AAATGCAAAAGGTGGTTTGCTTTATAATGCAAAAGGTGGTTTGCTTTAAAAATGCAAAAGGTGGTTTGCTTTGAAAATACAAAATGTGCTTTGCTTTGAAAAGGTGGTTTGCTTTGAAAATGCATAAGGTGGTTTGCTTTGAAAATGCAAAAGATTGTTAGCTTTGAAAATGCAAAAGGTTTGCTTTGAAAATGCAAAAGATGGTTTGCTTTGAAAATGCAAATGGTGGTTCGCTTTGAAAAGGTGGTTTGCTTTGAAAATGCATAAGGTGGTTTGCTTTGAAAATATAAAAGGTGGTTCGCTTTGAAATTGCAAAAAGTGATTTGCTTTGAAAATGCAAAAGGTGGTTTGCATTGAAAATGCATAACGTTGTTTGCTTTGAAATTGCAAAAAGTGGTTTGCTTTGAAAATGCAAAACGTGGTTTGCTTTGAAAATGCAAATGTTGGTTTTCATTGAAAATGTAAAAGGTGGTTTGCTTTGAAAATGCAAAAGGTGGTTTGGTATAAAATGCCAAAAAGTGGTTTGCTTTGAAAATGCAAAAGGTAGTTTGCTTTGAAAATGCAAACTGTCGTTTACTTTGAAAATGCAAATGGTGGTTTGCTGATTTGCATTGAAAATGCCAACGCTTATTTTTAATGGAAATGCAAAAGGTGGTTTGCTTTGAAAATGCAAAAGATGGTATACTTTGAAAATGCAAAAAGGTTTGCTTTAAAAAAGTAATAGATGATTTACTTTGAAAATGGAAAAGGTGGATTGAAAATGCAAAAGGTGGTTTCCTTTGAAAATGCAAAAAGGTTTGCTTTAAAAATGCAGTAGATGGTTTGCTTTGAAAATGGAAAAGGTGGTTTGCTTTGAAAATGCAAAAGGTGGTTTGCTTTGAAAATGCAAAAAGGTTTGATTTTATAATGCAGTAGATGGTTTGCTTGAAAATGGAAAAGGTGGTTTGCTTTGAAAATGCAAAAGATGGTTTGCTTTGAAATTGCAAAAATGTGGTTTGCTTTGAAAATGCAAAATGTGGTTTGCTTTGAAAATACAAAACGTGGTTTGATTTGAAAATGCAAAAACTGGCTTGCTTTTAATATGCAAATGGTGGTTTGCTTTGAAAATGCAAAAGGTGGTTTGCTTTTAAAAATGCAAAAGGTGGTTTGCTGGTTTGCATTGAAAATGCAAAAGCTGCTTTTTAATGGAAATGCAAATGGTGGATTGCTTTGAAAATGCAAAAGATGGTATGCTTTGAAAATGCAAAAGGTGGTTTGCTTTGAAAATACAAAAGGTGGTTTGCTTTGAATATGAAAAAGCTGGTTTGCTTTGAAAATGCTAAAGGTTTGCTTTGAAAATGCAAAGGGTTTACTTTGAAAATGCAAAAGGTTTGCTTTGAAAATGCAAATAATGGTTTGCTTTGAAGGGTAAATGGTGGTTTGCTATGAAAATGCAAGTGGTGGTTTGCTTTGAAAATGCAAAAGGTGGTTTGCTTTTCAAATGAAAAAGGTGGGTTGCATTGAAAATGCAAACGTTGGTTTGCTTTGAAATTGCAAAAAGTGGTTTGCTTTGAAAATGCAAGTGGTGGTTTGCTATGAAAAAGCAAAAGGTGGTTTGCTATAAAAATGGCAAAAGGAGGTTTGCTTTCAAAATGCAAAATGTGGTTTTCTTTCAAAATGCAAAAGGTTGTTTGCTTTGAAAATGCAAAAGGTTTGCTATGAAAATGCAAAAGTTGGTTTGCTGGTTTGCATTGAAAATGAAAAAGGTGGTTTGCTTTGAAAATACACAAGGTGGTTTGCTTTGAAAATGCAAAAGGTGGTTTGCTTTGAAAATGCAAAAAGGTTTGCTTTAAAAAAGCAGTAGATGGTTTAATTTAAAAATGGAAAAGGAAGATTGAAAATGCAAAAGGTGGATTGAAAATGCAAAAGGTGGTTTCCTTTGAAAATGCAAAAAGGTTTGCTTTAAAAATGCAGTAGATGGTTTGCTTTGAAAATGTAAAAGGTGGTTTGCTTTAAAAATGCAAAAGATGGTTTGCTTTGAAATTGCAAAAAATTGGTTTGCTTTGAAAATGCAAAATGTGGTTTGCTTTGAAAATACAAAACGTGGTTTGATTTGAAAATGCAAAAAGTGGCTTGCTTTTAATATGCAAATGGTGGTTTGCTTTGAAAATGCAAAAGGTGGTTTGCTTTTAAAAATGCAAAAGGTGGTTTGCTTTGAAAATGCAAATGTTGGTTTTCATTGAAAATGCAAAAGGTGGTTTGCTTTGAAAATGCAAATGTTGGTTTTCATTGAAAATGCAAAATGTGGTTTGGTATAAAAATGCCAAAAAGTGGTTTGCTTTGAAAATGCAAAAGGTGGTTTGCTTTGAAAATGCAAAAGGTGGTTTGTTTTGAAATAGCAAAAAGTGTTTTGCTTTGAAAATGCAAAAGGTGGTTTGCTTTGAAAATACAAAAGGTGGTTTGCTTTGAAAATGCAAAAGGTGGCTTGCTTTTAATATGCAAAAGATGGTTTGCTTTTAAAATGCAAAAGGTGTTTTGGTTTTAAAATGCAAAAGGTGGTTTGGTTTTAAAATGGAAATGTTGGTTTGCTTTGAAAATGCAAATCTTGGTTTGCTTTGAAAATGTAAAAGGTGTTTTGCTTTGAAAATGCAATAGGTGGTTTGGTATAAAAATGCCCCAAAGTGGTTTGTTTTGAAAATGCAAAAGGTGGTTTGCTTTGGAAATGCAAAAGGTCGTTTGTTTCCAAAATGCAAATGGTCGTTTGCTTTAAAAATGCAAAAGGTGGTTTGCTTTGAAAATGCAAAAGGTGGTTTGCTTTGAAAATACAAAATGTGCTTTGCTTTGAAAATGCAAAAGGTGATTTGCTTTGAAAATGCAAAGGTGGTTTGCCATGAAAATGCAAAAGGTGGTTTGCTTAGACTAGGTGGTTTGCTTTGAAAATGCATAAGGTGGCTTGCATTGAAGATGCAAAAGGTTGTTTGCTTTGAAATTGCAAAAAGTGGTTTGCTTTGAAAATGCAAAACCTGGTTTGCTTTGAAATGCAAAAGGTGGTTTGCTTTGAAAATTCAAAGCGTGGTTTGCTTTGAAAATGCAAAAGGTGGTTTGCTTTGAAAGTGCAAAAGGTCGTTTGCTTTGAAAATGCAAAAGGTGGTTTGCTGTTTGCATTGAAAATGCAAAAGGTGTTTCAGTTTGAAAATGGAAAAGGTGGTTTGCTTTGAAAATGCAAAAGGTGATTTGCTTTGAAAATGCTAAATGTGGTTTGCTTTGAAAATGCAAAAAGTGGTTTGCTTTGAAAATGCAAAAGGTGGTTTGCTGGTTTGCAATGAAAATGCAAAAGGTGGTTTACTTTGAAGATGCAAAAGGTGGTGGGCTTTGAAAATGCAAAAGGTGATTTGCTTTGAAATTGCAAAAGGTCGTTTGCTTTGAAAGTGCAAAAGGTAGTTTGCTTTGAAAATGTTAAATGTGGTTTGATTTGAAAATGCAAAAAATTGGTTTGGTTTGAAAATGCAAAAGGTGGTTTGCTTTGTAAATGCTATAAGTGGTTTGCTTTGAAAATGCAAAAGGTGCTTTGCTTTGAAATTGCAAAAGGTGGTTTGCTTTGAAAATGCAAAAGGTGGTTTGCTTTGAAAATGCGAAATAAAATTGCTTTGAAAATGCAAAAGGTGGTTTGTTTTGAAAATGCAAAAGGTGGTTTGCTTTGAAAATGCAAAAGGTGGTTTGCTTTGAAAATGCAAAAGGTGGTTTGCTTTGAAAAGGTGGTTTGCTTTGAAAATGCATAAGGTGGTTTGCTTTGAAAATGCAAAAGATCGTTAGCTTTGAAAATGCAAAAAGGTTTGCTTTGAAAATGCAAAGGATGGTTTGCTTTGAAAATGCAAATGGTGGTTCGCTTTGAAAAGGTGGTTTGCTTTGAAAATGCATAAGGTGGTTTGCTTTGAAAATATAAAAGGTGGTTCGCTTTGAAATTGCAAAAAGTGGTTTGCTTTGAAAATGCAAAAGGTGGCTTGCTTTTAATATGCAAAAGATGGTTTGCTTTTAAAATGCAAAAGGTGTTTTGGTTTTAAAATGCAAAAGGTGGTTTGGTTTTAAAATGGAAATGTTGGTTTGCTTTGAAAATGCAAATCTTGGTTTGCTTTGAAAATGTAAAAGGTGTTTTGCTTTGAAAATGCAATAGGTGGTTTGGTATAAAAATGCCCCAAAGTGGTTTGTTTTGAAAATGCAAAAGGTGGTTTGCTTTGGAAATGCAAAAGGTCGTTTGTTTCCAAAATGCAAATGGTCGTTTGCTTTAAAAATGCAAAAGGTGGTTTGCTTTGAAAATGCAAAAGGTGGTTTGCTTTGAAAATACAAAATGTGCTTTGCTTTGAAAATGCAAAAGGTGATTTGCTTTGAAAATGCAAAGGTGGTTTGCCATGAAAATGCAAAAGGCGGTTTGCTTAGACTAGGTGGTTTGCTTTGAAAATGCATAAGGTGGCTTGCATTGAAGATGCAAAAGGTTGTTTGCTTTGAAATTGCAAAAAGTGGTTTGCTTTGAAAATGCAAAACGTGGTTTGCTTTGAAATGCAAAAGGTGGTTTGCTTTGAAAATTCAAAGCGTGGTTTGCTTTGAAAATGCAAAAGGTGGTTTGCTTTGAAAGTGCAAAAGGTCGTTTGCTTTGAAAATGCAAAAGGTGGTTTGCTGTTTGCATTGAAAATGCAAAAGGTGTTTTAGTTTGAAAATGGAAAAGGTGGTTTGCTTTGAAAATGCAAAAGGTGATTTGCTTTGAAAATGCTAAATGTGGTTTGCTTTGAAAATGCAAAAAGTGGTTTGCTTTGAAAATGCAAAAGGTGGTTTGCTGGTTTGCAATGAAAATGCAAAAGGTGGTTTACTTTGAAAACGCAAAAGGTGATTTGCTTTGAAATTGCAAAAGGTCGTTTGCTTTGAAAGTGCAAAAGGTAGTTTGCTTTGAAAATGTTAAATGTGGTTTGATTTGAAAATGCAAAAAATTGGTTTGGTTTGAAAATGCAAAAGGTGGTTTGCTTTGTAAATGCTATAAGTGGTTTGCTTTGAAAATGCAAAAGGTGCTTTGCTTTGAAATTGCAAAAGGTGGTTTGCTTTGAAAATGCAAAAGGTGGTTTGCTTTGAAAATGCGAAATAAAATTGCTTTGAAAATGCAAAAGGTGGTTTGTTTTGAAAATGCAAAAGGTGGTTTGCTTTGAAAATGCAAAAGGTGGTTTGCTTTGAAAATGCAAAAGGTGGTTTGCTTTGAAAAGGTGGTTTGCTTTGAAAATGCATAAGGTGGTTTGCTTTGAAAATGCAAAAGATGGTTAGCTTTGAAAATGCAAAAAGGTTTGCTTTGAAAATGCAAAAGATGGTTTGCTTTGAAAATGCAAATGGTGGTTCGCTTTGAAAAGGTGGTTTGCTTTGAAAATGCATAAGGTGGTTTGCTTTGAAAATATAAAAGGTGGTTCGCTTTGAAATTGCAAAAAGTGGATTGCTTTGAAAATGCAAAAGGTGGTTTGCTTTGAAAATGCAAAAGGTGGTTTGCTTTGAAAATGCAAAAGGTGGTTTGCTTTGAAAATACAAAATGTGCTTTGCTTTGAAAATGCAAAATGTGATTTGCTTTGAAAATGCAAAAGGTGGTTTGCCATGAAAATGCAAAAGGTGGTTTGCTTTGAAAATGCATTAGGTGGTTTGCATTGAAAATGCATAACGTTGTTTGCGTTGAAATTGCACAAAGTGGTTTGCTTTGAAAATGCAAAACGTGGTTTGCTTTGAAATGCAAAAGGTGGTTTGCTTTGAAAATGCTAAATGTGGTTTGCTTTGAAAATGCAAAAAAGTGGTTTGCTTTGAAAATGCAAAAGATGGTGGGCTTTGAAAATGCAAAAGGTGATTTGCTTTGAAAATGCAAAAGGTCGTTTGCTTTGAAAATGCAAAAGGTCGTTTGCTTTGAAAGTGCAAAAGGTAGTTTGCTTTGAAAATGTTAAAGGGGGTTTGCTTCGAAAATGCAAAAATGCGGTTTGCTTGTAAAATGCAAAAGGTGGTTTGCTTTGAAAATGCTAAAACTGGTTTGCTTTGAAAATGCAAAAAGTGGTTTGCTTTGAAAATGCAAAAGGTGGTTTGCTGGGTTGCATTGAAATTGCAAAAGGTGGTTTGCTTTGAAAATGCAAAAATGCGGTTTGCTTGTAAAATGCAAAAGGTGGTTTGCTTTGAAAATGCAAAAGCTGGTTTGTTTTGAAAATGCGAAAAAAAATTGCTTTGAAAATGCAAAATGTGGTTTCTTTGATCATGCAAAAGGTGGTTTGTATTGAAAATACAAAAGGTGGTTTGTTTTGAAAATGCAAAAGGTGGTTTGGTTTGAAAATGCAAAAGGTGGTTTGCTTTGAAAATGCAAAAGGTGGTTTGCTTTGAAAATGCAAAAGCTGGTTTGTTTTGAAAATGCGAAAAAAAATTGCTTTGAAAATGCAAAATGTGGTTTCTTTGAAAATGCAAAAGGTGGTTTGTATTGAAAATACAAAAGGTGGTTTGTTTTGAAAATGCAAAAGGTGGTTTGCTTTGAAAATGCAAAAGGTGGTTTGCTTTGAAAACGCAAAAGGTGGTTTGCTTTGAAAATGTAAAAGGTGGTTTGCATTGAAAATGCAAAAGGTGGTTTGCTTTGAATAGGTGGTTTGCTTTGAAAATGCATAAGGTGGTTTGCTTTGAAAATGCAAAAGATGGTTTGCTTTGAAAATACATAAAGGTTTGCTTTGAAAATGCAAAAGGTGGTTTGTTTTGAAAATGCAGAAGGTGGTTTGCTTTGAAAATGCAAAAGGTTGTTTGTTTTGAAAATGCAAAAGGTGGTTTGTTTTGAAAATGCAAAAGGTTGTTTGCATTGAAAATGCAAAAGTTGGTTTGCTTTGAAAATGCAAAAGGTGGTTTGCTTTGAAAATGCAAACGATGGTTTGCTTTGAAAATACATAAAGGTTTGCTTTGAAAATGCAAAAGGTGGTTTGTTTTGAAAATGCAGAGGGTGGTTTGTTTTGAAAATGCAAAAGGTGGTTTGCTTTGAAAATGCAAAACGTAGTTTGCTTTGAAAATGCAAAAGGTGGTTTGTATTGAAAATGCAAAAGGTGGTTTGCTTTGAAAATGCAAAAGCTGGTTTGTTTTGAAAATGCGAAAAAAAATTGCTTTGAAAATGCAAAATGTGGTTTCTTTGAAAATGCAAAAGGTGGTTTGTATTGAAAATACAAAAGGTGGTTTGTTTTGAAAATGCAAAAGGTGGTTTGCTTTGAAAATGCAAAAGGTGGTTTGCTTTGAAAATGCAAAAGGTGGTTTGCTTTGAAAATGTAAAAGGTGGTTTGCATTGAAAATGCAAAAGGTGATTTGCTTTGAAAATGCAAAAGGTCGTTTGCTTTGAAAATGCAAAAGGTCGTTTGCTTTGAAAGTGCAAAAGGTAGTTTGCTTTGAAAATGTTAAAGGGGGTTTGCTTTGAAAATGCAAAAATGCGGTTTGCTTGTAAAATGCAAAAGGTGGATTGCTTTGAAAATGCTAAAACTGGTTTGCTTTGAAAATGCAAAAAGTGGTTTGCTTTGAAAATGCAAAAGGTGGTTTGCTGGTTTGCATTGAAATTGCAAAAGGTGGTTTGCTTTGAAAATGCAAAAGCTGGTTTGTTTTGAAAATGCGAAAAAAAATTGCTTTGAAAATGCAAAATGTGGTTTCTTTGATAATGCAAAAGGTGGTTTGTATTGAAAATACAAAAGGTGGTTTTTTTGAAAATGCAAAAGGTGGTTTGCTTTGAAAATGCAAAAGGTGGTTTGCTTTGAAAATGCAAAAGGTGGTTTGCTTTGAAAATGCAAAAGCTGGTTTGTTTTGAAAATGCGAAAAAAAATTGCTTTGAAAATGCAAAATGTGGTTTCTTTGAAAATGCAAAAGGTGGTTTGTATTGAAAATACAAAAGGTGGTTTGTTTTGAAAATGCAAAAGGTGGTTTGCTTTGAAAATGCAAAAGGTGGTTTGCTTTGAAAACGCAAAAGGTGGTTTGCTTTGAAAATGTAAAAGGTGGTTTGCATTGAAAATGCAAAAGGTGGTTTGCTTTGAATAGGTGGTTTGCTTTGAAAATGCATAAGGTGGTTTGCTTTGAAAATGCAAAAGATGGTTTGCTTTGAAAATACATAAAGGTTTGCTTTGAAAATGCAAAAGGTGGTTTGTTTTGAAAATGCAGAAGGCGGTTTGTTTTCAAAATGCAAAAGGTGGTTTGCTTTGAAAATGCAAAAGGTACTTTGCTTTGAAAATGCAAAAGGTGGTATGCTTTGAAAATGCAAAAGGTGGTTTGCTTTGAAAATGCAAAAGGTGGTTTGCTTTGAAAGTGTGGTTTGCTTTGAAAATGCAAAAGGTTGTTTGTTTTGAAAATGCAAAAGGTGGTTTGTTTTGAAAATGCAAAAGGTTGTTTGCTTTGAAAATGCAAAAGTTGGTTTGCTTTGAAAATGCAAAAGGTGGTTTGCTTTGAAAATGCAAACGATGGTTTGCTTTGAAAATACATAAAGGTTTGCTTTGAAAATGCAAAAGGTGGTTTGTTTTGAAAATGCAGAGGGTGGTTTGTTTTGAAAATGCAAAAGGTGGTTTGCTTTGAAAATGCAAAAGGTGGTTTGCTTTGAAAATGCAAAAGCTGGTTTGTTTTGAAAATGCGAAAAAAAATTGCTTTGAAAATGCAAAATGTGGTTTCTTTGAAAATGCAAAAGGTGGTTTGTATTGAAAATACATAAGGTGGTTTATTTTGAAAATGCAAAAGGTGGTTTGCTTTGAAAATGCAAAAGGTGGTTTGCTTTGAAAACGCAAAAGGTGGTTTGCTTTGAAAATGTAAAAGGTGGTTTGCATTGAAAATGCAAAAGGTGGTTTGCTTTGGATAGGTGGTTTGCTTTGAAAATGCATAAGGTGGTTTGCTTTGAAAATGCAAAAGATGGTTTGCTTTGAAAATACATAAAGGTTTGCTTTGAAAATGCAAAAGGTGGTTTGTTTTGAAAATGCAGAAGGTGGTTTGTTTTCAAAATGCAAAAGGTGGTTTGCTTTGAAAATGCAAAAGGTACTTTGCTTTGAAAATGCAAAAGGTGGTTTGCTTTGAAAATGCAAAAGGTGGTTTGCTTTGAAAACGCAAAAGGTGGTTTGCTTTGAAAATGTAAAAGGTGGTTTGCATTGAAAATGCAAAAGGTGGTTTGCTTTGAATAGGTGGTTTGCTTTGAAAATGCATGAGGTGGTTTGCTTTGAAAATGCAAAAGATGGTTTGCTTTGAAAATACATAAAGGTTTGCTTTGAAAATGGAAAAGGTGGTTTGTTTTGAAAATGCAGAAGGTGGTTTGTTTTCAAAATGCAAAAGGTGGTTTGCTTTGAAAATGCAAAAGGTACTTTGCTTTGAAAATGCAAAAGGTGGTTTGCTTTGAAAATGCAAAAGGTGGTTTGCTTTGAAAATGCAAAAGGTGGTTTGCTTTGAAAGGGTGGTTTGCTTTGAAAATGCAAAAGGTTGTTTGTTTTGAAAATACAACAGGTGGTTTGTTTTGAAAATGCAAAAGGTTGTTTGCTTTGAAAATGCAAAAGTTGGTTTGCTTTGAAAATGCAAAAGGTGGTTTGCTTTGAAAATGCAAACGATGGTTTGCTTTGAAAATACATAAAGGTTTGCTTTGAAAATGCAAAAGGTGGTTTGTTTTGAAAATGCAGAGGGTGGTTTGTTTTGAAAATGCAAAAGGTGGTTTGCTTTGAAAATGCAAAACGTAGTTTGCTTTGAAAATGCAAAAGGTGGTTTGTATTGAAAATGCAAAAGGTGGTTTGCTTTGAAAATGCAAAAGCTAGTTTGTTTTGAAAATGCGAAAAAAAATTGCTTTGAAAATGCAAAATGTGGTTTCTTTGAAAATGCAAAAGGTGGTTTGTATTGAAAATACAAAAGGTGGTTTGTTTTGAAAATGCAAAAGGTGGTTTGCTTTGAAAATGCAAAAGGTGGTTTGCTTTGAAAATGCAAAAGGTGGTTTGCTTTGAAAATGTAAAAGGTGTTTTGCATTGAAAATGCAAAAGGTGATTTGCTTTGAAAATGCAAAAGGTCGTTTGCTTTGAAAATGCAAAAGGTCGTTTGCTTTGAAAATACAAAAGGTAGTTTGCTTTGAAAATGTTAAAGGGGGTTTGCTTTGAAAATGCAAAAATGCGGTTTGCTTGTAAAATGAAAAAGGTGGTTTGCTTTGAAAATGCTAAAACTGGTTTGCTTTGAAAATGCAAAAAGTGGTTTGCTTTGAAAATGCAAAAGGTGGTTTGCTGGTTTGCATTGAAATTGCAAAAGGTGGTTTGCTTTGAAAATGCAAAAGCTGGTTTGTTTTGAAAATGCGAAAAAAAATTGCTTTGAAAATGCGAAATGTGGTTTCTTTGATAATGCAAAAGGTGGTTTGTATTGAAAATACAAAAGGTGGTTTGTTTTGAAAATGCAAAAGGTGGTTTGCTTTGAAAATGCAAAAGGTGGTTTGCTTTGAAAATGCAAAAGGTGGTTTGCTTTGAAAATGCAGAAGCTGGTTTGTTTTGAAAATGCGAAAAAAAATTGCTTTGAAAATGCAAAATGTGGTTTCTTTGAAAATGCAAAAGGTGGTTTGTATTGAAAATACAAAAGGTGGTTTGTTTTGAAAATGCAAAAGGTGGTTTGCATTGAAAATGCAAAAGGTGGTTTGCTTTGAAAACGCAAAAGGTGGTTTGCTTTGAAAATGTAAAAGGTGGTTTGCATTGAAAATGCAAACGGTGGTTTGCTTTGAATAGGTGGTTTGCTTTGAAAATGCATAAGGTGGTTTGCTTTGAAAATGCATACGATGGTTTGCTTTGAAAATACATAAAGGTTTGCTTTGAAAATGCAAAAGGTGGTTTGTTTTGAAAATGCAGAAGGTGGTTTGTTTTCAAAATGCAAAAGGTGGTTTGCTTTGAAAATGCAAAAGGTACTTTGCTTTGAAAATGCAAAAGGTGGTTTGCTTTGAAAATGCAAAAGGTGGTTTGCTTTGAAAATGCAAAAGGTGGTTTGCTTTGAAAGGGTGGTTTGCTTTGAAAATGCAAAAGGTTGTTTGTTTTGAAAATGCAAAAGGTGGTTTGTTTTGAAAATGCAAAAGGTTGTTTGCTTTGAAAATGCAAAAGTTGGTTTGCTTTGAAAATGCAAAAGGTGGTTTGCTTTGAAAATGCAAACGATGGTTTGCTTTGAAAATACATAAAGGTTTGCTTTGAAAATGCAAAAGGTGGTTTGTTTTGAAAATGCAGAGGGTGGTTTGTTTTGAAAATGCAAAAGGTGGTTTGCTTTGAAAATGCAAAACGTAGTTTGCTTTGAAAATGCAAAAGGTGGTTTGCTTTGAAAATGCAAAGGCAAGTGAGGTTGCTTTTAAAAAAATCACTTCCACTCACGGCTTCGATTTTTGGCCATATTACTCAGTCCCCCTCCAGCTGTCAGGGCCATAGATGAAAAATATAAGACTTATAAATGTTTAAATAATGTTGAAATTCTCTCTCCTGTCAATCATGCCATGGAGGACACGCCCCATCCGGTGGGAGGGGGGGACTATAAACCCGGAAGTGTGGACTTGCCACAGTCACTGAACACATGTCCGCTAAACTGTGAGTGTGGTTTCATGTGCTTTTATGTGGTTTATTTGGAACTGTGTTTGGAAGGAATAAATGTTTTTACGTGCCTTTTGAATGTGCCGCTAATTTAAAAGTGTGCCTTTTGATTGCCGCTAATTGAAACGAGTGCCTTTTGACGGTGTCGCTAATTGAAAAGTGTGCCTCTTGACTGTGCCGCTAATTGAAAAGTGTGCCTTTTGACGGTGCCGCCAATTGAAAACTGTGCCTTTTGACTGTGCCGCTAAGCTGTGCCTATATTTTAAAATGTGATTTGCTTTATAAATGTGGCTTGCGTTTTAATGTGGCTTGCGTTTTAAATGTGGCTTGCTGTGCAACCGTTTTTGGAAGGAAAAACAGTGAATAAACGTTTTATTAGATCAGGACTGTGTTTAATGCTAAATTCCCGCAAAATTGCCGCTCATTCCGTGACTTAGTGGAGAGATGGTGCTGAAAATGCAAAAGGTGGTTTGTTTTGAAAATGCAAAAGGTGGTTTGCTTTGAAAATGCAAAAGGTGGTTTGCTTTGAAAATGAAAAAGGTGGTTTGGTTTGAAAATGCAAAATGTGGTTTGCATTGAAAATGCGTAAGGTGGTTTGCTTTGAAAATGCAAAAGATGGTTGGCTTTGAAAATGCAAAAAGGTTTGCTTTGAAAATGCAAAAGATGGTTTGTTTTGAAAATGCAAATGGTGGTTCGCTTTGAAAAGGTGGTTTGCTTTGAAAATGCATAAGGTGGTTTGCTTTGAAAATATAAAAGGTGGTTCGCTTTGAAATTGCTAAAAGTGGTTTGCTTTGAAAATGCAAAAGGTTTGCTTTAAAAATGCAAAAGGTGGTTTGCTTTGAAAATGCAAAAGGTGGTTTGCTTTGAAAATACAAAATGTGCTTTGCTTTGAAAATGCAAAAGGTGATTTGCTTTGAAAATGCAAAAGGTGGTTTGCCATGAAAATGCAAAAGGTGGTTTGCTTAGAATAGGTGGTTTGCTTTGAAAATGCATAAGGTGGTTTGCATTGAAAAAGCAGAACGTTGTTTGCTTTGAAATTGCACAAAGTGGTTTGCTTTGAAAATGCAAAACGTGGTTTGCATTGAAATGCAAAAGGTGGTTTGCTCTGAAAATTCAAACGTGGTTTGCTTTGAAAATGCAAAAGGTGCTTTGCTTTGAAAATGCAAAGGGTGGTTTGCTGTTTGCATTGAAAATGCTAAAGGTGTTTTAGTTTGAAAATGCAAAAGGTGGTTTGCTTTGAAAATGCAAAAGGTGATTTGCTTTGAAAATGCTAAATGTGGTTTGCTTTGAAAATGCAAAAAGTGGTTTGTTTTGAAAAAGCAAAAGGTGGTTTGCTGGTTTGCATTGAAAATGCAAAAGGTGGTTTACTTTGAAAATGCAAAAGGTGGTGGTCTTTGAAAATGCAAAAGGTGATTTGCTTTGAAAATGCAAAAGGTCGTTTGCTTTGAAAGTGCAAAAGGTAGTTTGCTTTGAAAATGTTAAAGGGGGTTTGCTTTGAAAATGCAAAAATGTGGTTTGCTTGGAAAATGCTAAAGGTGGTTTGCTTTGACAATGCTAAAACTGGTTTGCTTTGAAAATGCAAAAGGTGCTTTGCTTTTAAATTGCAAAAGGTGGTTTGCTTTGAATATGCAAAAGCTGGTTTGTTTTGAAAATGCGGGAAAAAAATTGCTTTGAAAATGCAAAATGTGGTTTGTTTGAAAATGCAAAAGGTGGTTTGTATTGAAAATACAAAAGGTGGTTTGTTTTGAAAATGCAAAAGGTGGTTTGCTTTGAAAATGCAAAAGGTGGTTTGCTTTGAAAATTTAAAAGGTGGTTTGCTTTGAAAATGCAAAAGGTGGTTTGCTTTGAAAAGGTAGTTTGTTTTGAAAATGCAAAAGATGGTTTGCTTTGAAAATGCAAAAGGTGGTTTGCTTTGAAAATGCAAAAGGTGGTTTGCTTTGAAAATGCAAAAGATGGTTTGCTTTGAACATACATAAAGGTTTGCTTCGAAAATGCAAAAGGTGGTTTGTTTTGAAAATGCAGAGGGTGGTTTGTTTTGAAAATGCAAAAGGTGGTTTGCATTGAAAATGCAAAAGGTGGTTTGCTTTGAAAATGCAAAAGGTGGTTTGCTTTGAAAATACGAAAAATGTTTTGCTTTGGAAATTCAAAAGGTGGTTTGTTTTGAAAATGCAGAAGGTGGTTTGTTTTGAAAATGCAGAAGGTGGTTTGTTTTGAAAATGCAAAAGATGGTTTGCTTTGAAAATGCAAAAGGTGGTTTGCTTTGAAAATTTAAAAGGTGGTTTGCTTTGAAAATGCAAAAGGTGGTTTGCTTTGAAAATTTAAAAGGTGGTTTGCTTTGAAAATGCAAAAGGTGGTTTGCTTTGAAAATGCAAAAGGTGGTTTGCTTTGAAAATGCAAAAGGTGGTTTGCTTTGAAAATGCAAAAGATGGTTTGCTTTGAACATACATAAAGGTTTGCTTTGAAAATGCAAAAGGTGGTTTGTTTTGAAAATGCAGAGGGTGGTTTGTTTTGAAAATGCAAAAGGTGGTTTGCTTTGAAAATGCAAAACGTGGTTTGCTTTGAAAATGCAAAAGGTGGTTTGCTTTGAAAATACGAAAAATGTTTTGCTTTGGAAATTCAAAAGGTGGTTTGTTTTGAAAATGCAGAAGGTGGTTTGTTTTGAAAATGCAGAAGGTGGTTTGTTTTGAAAATGCAAAAGATGGTTTGCTTTGAAAATGCAAAAGGTGGTTTGCTTTGAAAATTTAAAAGGTGGTTTGCTTTGAAAATGCAAAAGGTGGTTTGCTTTGAAAATTTAAAAGGTGGTTTGCTTTGAAAATGCAAAAGGTGGTTTGCTTTGAAAATGCAAAAGGTGGTTTGCTTTGAAAATGCAAAAGGTGGTTTGCTTTGAAAATGCAAAAGATGGTTTGCTTTGAACATACATAAAGGTTTGCTTTGAAAATGCAAAAGGTGGTTTGTTTTGAAAATGCAGAGGGTGGTTTGTTTTGAAAATGCAAAAGGTGGTTTGCTTTGAAAATGCAAAACGTGGTTTGCTTTGAAAATGCAAAAGGTGGTTTGCTTTGAAAATGCATAGGCAAGTGATTCAAAGTCAAATCTTGACCACTTCCTGTTTGCACTGTATATTGGTTTTAGAAAAATCACTTCCACTCACGGCTTCGATTTTTGGCCATATTACTCAGTCCCCCTCCAGCTGTCAAGGCCATAGATGGAAAATATAAGACTTATTAATGTTTAAATAATGTTGAAATTCTCTCTCCTGGCAATCATGCCATGGAGGACACGCCCCATCCGGTGGGAGGGGGAGGGACTATAAACCCGGAAGTGTGGAATTGCCGCAGTCACTGCAAGATGGGGGAGGGAGAGTTCACGACTCTCAGTCTGAGCAGTGAATAAACTGATCACTGAACACATGTCCCCTAAACTGTGAGTGTGGTTTTATGTGCTTTTATGTGGTTTATTTGGAACTGTGTTTGGAAGGAATAAATGTTTTTACGTGCCTTTTGACTGTGCCTCTAATTTAAAAGTGTGCCTTTTGACTGTGCCGCTAATTGAAGAGTGCCTTTTGACGGTGTCGCTAATTGAAAAGTGTGCCTCTTGACTGTGCCGCTAATTGAAAAGTGTGCCTTTTGACGGTGCCGCTACTTGAAAACTGTGCCTTTTTACGGTGCCGCTAATTGACAACTGTGCCCTTTGACTGTGCCGCTAAGCTGTGCCTATATATTAAAATGTGATTTGCTGTATAAATGTGGCTTGCGTTTTAATGTGGCTTGCGTTTTAAATGTGGCTTGCTGTGCAACCGTTTTTGGAAGGAAAAACAGTGAATAAACGTTTTATTAGATCAGGACTGTGTTTAATGCTAAATTCCCGCAAAGTTGCGTGACTTAGTGGAGAGATGGTGCTGATTGCGTCATTTCCGGTGAGTTCAGAGGTGGCGCTCAGTGCGGAAAGGTCAAGTGGAGACACCGCCCTGAACCTTTAGTAACAGGATTCAGTATGGTTACCACATTCTGAAGTTACTTGGCATTTTATTATTGGTGCTGTGCGTGAGTGTGTGTCTGTGTTTGTTTGTCTTTATTTGTGTGAGTGTGTGTGTGTGTCTCTGTTTGTTTGTGTGTGTGTGTGTGTGTGTCTTTGTGTTTGTGTGTGTGTGTGTGTGTGTGTGTTTTGTGTGTGTGTGTTCCTGTGTGTGTCCCTGTTTGTGTCCCTGTGTGTGCGTCCCTGTGTGTGTGTGTCCCTGTGTGCCTCGCTGTGTGTGTCTGTGTGTGTGTGTGTGTGTCTCTGTGTGTGTGTTTCTGTGTGTTTGTCTCTGTGTGTGTGCTCTGTGTGTGTGTTTGTGTATGTGTGTGTCTCTATGTGTGTGTCTCTGTTGGAGTGCTTGGAGTGCTGTGAGGTTGGACTTGCTGCCTGCACTCTGCTTGGAGTGCTGTGAGGTTGGACTTACTGCCTGCACTGTGCTTGGAGTGCTGTGAGGTTGGACTTACTGCATGCACTCTGCTTGCTGTGAGGTTGGACTTACTGCCTGCACTGTGCTTGGAGTGCTGTGAGGTTGGACTTACTGCCTGCACTGTGCTTGGAGTGCTGTGAGGTTGGACTTACTGCCTGCACTGTGCTTGGAGTGCTGTGAGGTTGGACTTACTGCCTGCACTCTGCTTGCTGTGAGGTTGGACTTACTGCCTGCACTGTGCTTGGAGTGCTGTGAGGTTGGACTTGCTGCCTGCACTGTGCTTGGAGTGCTGTGAGGTTGGACTTGCTGCCTGCACTGTGCTTGGAGTGCTGTGAGGTTGGATTTGCTGCCTGCACTGTGCTTGGAGTGCTGTGAGGTTGGACTTGCATTGTTTTAAGACTTGTTCATATTTTAAACTTTAATAAATCCTTTTTCACCTTGCCATGTCTGCGTGTTCTTCATCACAATGGGTACGTAATGGGCAGGAATGGCTGCGCTGTCAGAGAGCCACTAAGAGTGCCTGGGGGGGAGGTTGAGGAGAGATGGACTGAATGCGTGGGGGGGAGGGCAAATGCAAAGGGCAGAGTTGGGGGGTGAAGGAAGGAGGGGTAACTGAGTGAACTGGCACCACACCAGCTGTAATTGACTGAAGTGCCAGCCCATCAGTCATGACTTAGTGAACTGCATGTCCAAGAATCCATTCAGTCCACAATGTCCATACTAGCCCTCTGGAAACCAGTCCCTTCAGCCCACAACACCCATACTAGCGCAACAGCGATCAACGCAAGGATAGACGTTCCTCCTTCATTGCTGTGATCTGTAAAAAGAGATGAAAATGTCTAAAATTGATTGTGCACCCTCTCCTCCTTCTCCCTCACAGACTCTGTCACCTGTTTTCAGTAGAATTTCTGGCAGTCTCTGAGCTGCCAGCCCACCAGGCCTGAGTTTCTGAGCTGCCAGCCCACCAGGCCTGAGTTTCTGAGCTGCCAGCCCAAGAATCCATTCGGCACACAAAACCGATGTTAGTGGTCCAGTAACCCCCCCCCCCCCCCACAGGCCAGCAATATTGGAATTGGTGGAGAGGTGGAAAATTGCTTTGTGGGACCAGCCCTCCTGTGTGAAGCTGGGATCCAACGGGTCTCACTTAGTCTAGTGTAGTTATACAAGAAGAAGTTTGGATGAATGTCTTACTGTTTTTGCTACTACACTAAAGAAACTATTAATCAAGAGACTGTGTTTGGAAGATTTCCCTTTCGACGGCATTGAATGTCTCGGGGAGAGCTCGTGAATGCGTTTCGATTAACTCCTGAACCCGTGTCTTCAATCAGAGTGACTAAAGGAAAGAATCCTCGAAACGATATGAAAATCTGTCACTATAAGTACTACCCCAGATTACTACTCCACAGTGTGTCACGCTATCAGTAATACTCCACAGTGTGTCCCTCCATCAGTACCACCACAGTGTGTCCCTTCATCAGTACCACCACCACAGTGTGTCCCCTCCATCAGTACCACCACAGTGTGTCCCTCCATCAGTACCACCACAGTGTGTCCCTCCGTCAGTACCACCACCACAGTGTGTCCCTCCATCAGTACCACCACACAGTGTGTCCCTCCATCAGTACCACCACCACAGTGTGTCCCCTCCATCAGTAACACCACCACAGTGTGTCCCTCCATCAGTACCACCACCACAGTGTGTCCCTCCATCAGTACCACCACCACAGTGTGTCCCTCCATCAGTACCACCGCAGTGTGTCCCTCCATCAGTACCACCACCACAGTGTGTCCCTCCATCAGTACCACCACAGTGTGTCCCCTCCATCAGTACCACCACAGTGTCCCACTCCATCAGTACCACCACCACAGTGTGTCCCTCCATCAGTACCACCACCACAGTGTGTCCCTCCGTCAGTACCACCACAGTGTGTCCCCTCCATCAGTACCACCACAGTGTGTCCCTCCATCAGTACCACCACCACAGTGTGTCCCTCCATCAGTACCACCACCACAGTGTGTCCCTCCATCAGTACCACCACCACAGTGTGCCCCTCCATCAGTACCACCACAGTGTGTCCCTCCATCAGTACCACCACCACAGTGTGTCCCTCCATCAGTACCACAGTGTGTCCCTCCATCAGTACCACCACAGTGTGCCCCTCCATCAGTACCACAGTGTGTCCCTCCATCAGTACCACCACAGTGTGCCCCTCCATCAGTACCACCACCACAGTGTGTCCCTCCGTCAGTACCACAGTGTGTCCCTCCATCAGTACCACCACAGTGTGTCCCTCCATCAGTACCACCACCACAGTGTGTCCCTCCATCAGTACCACCACAGTGTGTCCCTCCATCAGTACCACCACAGTGTGTCCCACCATCAGTACCACCACAGTGTGTCCCTCCATCAGTACCACCACCACAGTGTGTCCCCCCATCAGTACCACCACCACAGTGTGTCCCCTCCATCAGTACCACCACCACAGTGTGTCCCTCCATCAGTACCACCACCACAGTGTGTCCCTCCATCAGTACCACCGCAGTGTGTCCCTCCATCAGTACCACCACCACAGTGTGTCCCTCCATCAGTACCACCACAGTGTGTCCCCTCCATCAGTACCACCACAGTGTCCCACTCCATCAGTACCACCACCACAGTGTGTCCCTCCATCAGTACCACCACCACAGTGTGTCCCTCCGTCAGTACCACCACAGTGTGTCCCCTCCATCAGTACCACCACAGTGTGTCCCTCCATCAGTACCACCACCACAGTGTGTCCCTCCATCAGTACCACCACCACAGTGTGTCCCTCCATCAGTACCACCACCACAGTGTGCCCCTCCATCAGTACCACCACAGTGTGTCCCTCCATCAGTACCACCACCACAGTGTGTCCCTCCATCAGTACCACAGTGTGTCCCTCCATCAGTACCACCACAGTGTGCCCCTCCATCAGTACCACAGTGTGTCCCTCCATCAGTACCAACACAGTGTGCCCCTCCATCAGTACCACCACCACAGTGTGTCCCTCCGTCAGTACCACAGTGTGTCCCTCCATCAGTACCACCACAGTGTGTCCCTCCATCAGTACCACCACCACAGTGTGTCCCTCCATCAGTACCACCACAGTGTGTCCCTCCATCAGTACCACCACAGTGTGTCCCACCATCAGTACCACCACAGTGTGTCCCTCCATCAGTACCACCACCACAGTGTGTCCCCCCATCAGTACCACCACCACAGTGTGTCCCCTCCATCAGTACCACCACCACAGTGTGTCCCTCCATCAGTACCACCACCACAGTGTGTCCCCTCCATCAGTACCACCACCACAGTGTGTCCCCTCCATCAGTACCACCACAGTGTGTCCCTCCATCAGTACCACCACAGTGTGTCCCTCCATCAGTACCACCACCACAGTGTGTCCCCTCCATCAGTACCACCACAGTGTGTCCCTCCATCAGTACCACAGTGTGTCCCTCCATCAGTACCACCACCACAGTGTGTCCCTCCATCAGTACCACCACAGTGTATCCCTCCATCAGTACCACAGTGTGTCCCTCCATCAGTACCACCACCACAGTGTGTCCCTCCATCAGTACCACCACAGTGTGTCCCTCCATCAGTACCACAGTGTGTCCCTCCATCAGTACCACCACAGTGTGTCCCTCCATCAGTACCACCACAGTGTATCCCTCCATCAGTACCACAGTGTGTCCCTCCATCAGTACCACCACCACAGTGTGTCCCTCCATCAGTACCACCACAGTGTGTCCCTCCATCAGTACCACCACCACAGTGTGCCCCTCCATCAGTACCACCACCACAGTGTATCCCTTCATCAGTACCACCACCACAGTGTGTCCCTCCCTCAGTACCACCACAGTGTGTCCCTCCATCAGTACCACCACCACAGTGTGTCCCCCCCATCAGTACCACCACCACAGTGTGTCCCTCCATCAGTACCACCACAGTGTGTCCCTCCATCAGTACCACCACAGTGTGTCCCTCCATCAGTACCACCACAGTGTGTCCCTCCATCAGTACCACCACCACAGTGTGTCCCTCCATCAGTACCACCACCACAGTGTGTCCCTCCATCAGTACCACCACCACAGTGTGTCCCCTCCATCAGTACCACCGCAGTGTGTCCCCTCCATCAGTACCACCACCACAGTGTGTCCCTCCATCAGTACCACCACAGTGTGTCCCTCCATCAGTACCACCACCACAGTGTGTCCCTCCATCAGTACCACCACCACAGTGTGTCCCCTCCATCAGTACCACAGTGTGTCCCCTCCATCAGTACCACCACAGTGTGTCCCCTCCATCAGTACCACCACAGTGTGTCCCTCCATCAGTACCACCACCACAGTGTGTCCCCTCCATCAGTACCACCACCACAGTGTGCCCCTCCATCAGTACCACCACAGTGTATCCCCCATCAGTACCACCACCACAGTGTGTCCCCTCCATCAGTACCACCGCAGTTTGTCACTGCGTCAGATCTGCCCCATTGTTACCCCTCCATCAGTACTATCCCACTGTGTGTCACTCCATCAGTGGACGGAGAGAGGGCAGCCCAGAGAGGGGGAATAGAGAGCGTAGGAAATAGAGTAACAGTTCAGAGAGAGTGACAGCAGTGAGGATGGAGGGAGAGAGAAAGAGAGGAGGGAGAGGTGCTGCATCATTCGCCGTTTTATTTAGGTTTAGGACAATTCTGAGGCGGCAATGTTTCTGTTCTCTGAGTGTCGTGAGCCTTTGGGTCGTTCCCCCTCAGAGGTGATGAAGGAAGGCAGAGAATGTTATTGTCCCATGGTATAGTCAGATCTATTCCAGGCAAGCAGGGAGTGAATGGTTCCCGGGGTCAGTCAGCGGGAGTGTGGGGTTGAGGTCACAGTCAGTCAAGCCGCGATCATATTGAGTGGTGAAGCAGAGTGGAGGGATGGGGGGGCATTTTAGTCCGAGGTGATGTGTTGAACTAATTCCTCAACCTGTGGACAAAGGTCGCCCAGTCCAGTCCACCTTCAAACTGGGCACCAGAAGCCCTGAGAGGGTCCCTGGAATTTGGCATTGCCTTGCTGAGTGAAACGGATTGAAGGAAATCAGACAACCAACATGAGGTGGAGAGTTGGATCTGATGGAGTTTGAAACAATATCCCCTTTGCTGGAACAATGCCGCCGCTCCCAATTTCCATCCCTCAGTATCTATCGCCACAATTCCCAGTCTTTGGAGTTTCTCAATCAATTCCCTGAATAAATCCAACCTGTCTCAGCAGGGATTTCACTCGGCTGATGTCATCTGTTTGTGAATCATTTCAAAATCTCTATTTTTAAACTCTGTTGAAACTTCACTGTCCCGGTGGAGACGGAAAATGGTATAAAATCCCCAGGAATGTTGTGTCCCAGCATTTCATTCCGAGACATTACCGGTAGCTCACGGGGACACGTCGCTGGGAGAAAATGGGGCAGTATCTTTGGGAATATTACGCCGTGGAGAGAATCGTGTACGTGATCATTGCTGCCATTGGTGTCCCTGGTAAGTGAAGCAGAACAATTCAAGTTTTATAATTCCATCCGTGTGTTAACTGGTGTGACCTGATTCTCATCATGTTACAAGTTCCCAACTGATGATCGTTGTACAAGAATATGTGAAGAATATCAATCCTCTCAGTGAAATATTTGTGAATTAATGCTGTGATATTTCTTATTTTCAGACAGCTGAAACTAAGTCCCTTTTTTCTCTCACTGCTGCCGGCCGGGAGCCACTAGAATGTTGTTCTTGCCTTCAGTGGGACCTTGCCCAGAGTTGTCCCAGTGCTCGGGACAGGCAGGCAGGCAGCAGCTCTCCGGGACGGTGTGGACTGGGAGAGAGGGGTTCACGTTGTGAAGTTCACTGTGGACTGAGTTATTGATCAGAGTGCACACCCGCTCCTGTGGACACTGTGTCTCACTGTGGAGTCTGTCTGTCACAGTCGGATTCCACCCACAGCATTTGGTCAATAATTGGATCGAACTCCTGAACCAGTGGCCGCGGATCTACCGGCGTGTGTGTGTGTGTCTTCCCCCAGCTTTACCTTTACCTTTAGAAAGGAGATGAGGAGGAATTTCTTTAGACAGAGGGTGGTGAATCTGTGCAATTCATTGCAGCAGACAGGGGTGGAGGCCAAGTCAATGGATAGTTTTAAGGCGGAGAGTGATAGATTCTTGATTAGTAGGGGGTGTCGGGGTTTACGGGAGAAGGCAAGAGAATGGGGTTGAGAGGGAAAGATAGATCGGCCATGATTGAATGGCGGAGTAGACATGATGGGCCGAATGGCCTAATCTGCTCCTATCAGCTGCACTCTTGTGTAAAGTGTTTAAGAATGAACTGCAGATGCTGGAAAATCGAAGTAGACAAAAGTGCTGGAGAAACTCAGCGGGTGAGACAGGATCTATGGAGCGAAGGAAATAGGTAACTATTTCCAGTCTGAAGAAGGGTTTCGGCCCGAAACGTACCTGTTTCCTTCGTTCCATAGATGCTGCCTCACCCGCTGAGATTCTCCAGCACTTTTGTTCTACTCTTGTGTAAAGTCCTTTCTGAGTATTTCCCTTATCTGTGCTGAATGCTAACCTGGTTCTGGAAGGGCAGAGTTTGGGGATAATGCAATAGATG